>APFE030085335.1:8358-32418 GCA_000404065.3 Pinus taeda
AAATGAAGACCAGATGCTGCAGGTTACAAAGTAGTTACAGTCTCCAGAAGTTAGAAGGCTACAATAAGCTCTCATTCATCAAACACTCATCATCTGATTACATCTGAGTTCTGAGTATATATAGTGTCACAATACAAAATATCTCTGTTAAACAATGCATGGAGGAGCCCATAAATGGCCACCAACCATATTTACATTTAGAAATGGTCCTCTGATACAAATCTGACTGTGTTTTGAATAGATTTGTCCCTCTCTGGTGCTCTACGGTCCTTCTTCGGCAGGTGGAATGAAAAATGGGTGAAGCCCATAGCCATTGAATGCTTTGACTGGATCTGTGGTGTCCTGCTTCCTTCTTAGCCATACTGCTGATTAACTGCAGTCGCTAAACATTGAAATGGCTCCATCATGACTGATAAATGTTGATGTGTTTGGGGCATGTCCTCTTTCCTGCTCGGCCATACTGTTATTTGAAGGCAGCTACCTACTGCGCTGTACTGCTGCATGCTTGCTTTCATCATCTTCGCGCCACTGAGAAATACTGCCCACCTTGCTATTTTTAATATCAAGGGCCCACACACATATATTTTTTCTATCGGGTCTGCCTTTCGAGTCGCATTGCATATCTTAACCGGCCAATCCTTTGTTTCATTGTATTCAAAAATACATGTAAAAATGTCCCAAAATCATAAAAATGGCTTTTGCGGACCTCAAATATTATGCCATTCTGCTTTGAGAACCCATCGGGTCTGGGCTTCATCGCATCGGCATCCATACATGCAATTTGCTATGCACCACTGATTTCCCCGATTGCGATATGCCGACTGCGAAATGGGCCCATACCACCGATTCCTCATATTTGGAAACATATATAAAAACACTGAAAAACATAAAGAAATGCCTTCACCAGAACTGAAAATATATAAACTTTACCTCCCGGACCCCATCGGGTCGCATACATGCCTTGTATAGAAGCTCCACCCCTTTGAAAGTACCGACAGCGATATCACCGCGGACCCGATGATTTATCGAAAACAATGTATAGCACTATCGGGTCCGGCTTGTCGCATCGCACATAACGATGTAAAAGGCACTGCCCCCTTTGTAAGTGCTGATGCAATATGCCGACGTGATATCGGTGATGTGATGTCAGCGATCGCATATCGCCAAATATAAAGGACCAAACCTCTTTTGTAATTCCTCCATTGCGACCCGCCGATGCGATATCGGCGATCGCTCATCGGTGAGGTCTCCTGAGTCGCTGCCACTGCCCGTCTGCTCCGACTGCAGTATGCCGACGCAATCTGGATCGTTGATCGGCCAGATCCAATGGATGATATGATTTCGGACCCTTAAGCCTGCGATTTGAGATTCTTCATGAATTTAGAGTATTTGTGCCTCCCGGTAGTGTATTTCTGCTCCTCCAAGGGCTTTCCTCTTGCAACTTCTTCAACCGGTAGGAAGATTTTAGCCAAAATTTGGAGAATTGAACATCAGAAATGGTTCGCTTGGCATGAACTTAGGTGTGTTTGCAGCCTTTGAGAGTGCTTGAATCCATTTTCTTATCCTTTTACATACAGAGCTAACAGGGTCCTAGTGCTGGATCAAGGGAATGCTTCTCATTCTCATCAAATGTCAAAAATACATAAGAGTAATTAGTCACAATGTCTTCACTCGAAAATGCCTCTTGGCTACAACAAAACATGTTGAATCATAATGTGGCCCTAGGCCTTATTATTTATACAACTGAAGCTACCAACAACTTCCTCAAACTTAGGAAGGCTTGGCTCCCAACTTGAGATTAACTTGTCTTCAACTATCACTGGCTTGACTGCCAATGACCTCGGTGGGCTTGGTTGCTTGTAACTCCGACCTGATGAGATCTGGTGGATGAATCTTCGAGTAATTAAGGAGTTAAGGACGAAGATCCAATCTCCTAAAATCGCTCTTTCTTGTCTACTTTGATTTCCTGCACTTAAATTAGCCAAAATTTCTCCAAATCCTGCAATTAATGCACATTAGGCCACATGACATAACGTCTCATCTTTAACCTTGTCACTAAACAAAATATAATAAAATATGTAAAGAAATGTAAGAAAATTTGATTTTAATAAGTTGGAGAGTGGTAATAAGGTCCATATAATTAACTATTGATGAGCCTCATCAGCATGCCTAGTTGGAATTGCTTCTATCCATTTGGTGAAGTAATCTGTGGCTTTCAGAGTCCACTTGTGTTGGGCCGAAGAACTTGGATGAATCTCCCTAATAAAATCCAAACCCCACTATTAAAAAGGTATTTCTATTGAAATAGGCTTCAAAGGAAAATGTAAGAGTTTCTTCTTTCCTTCAAAAATCTGACATTGATGACAACTAGAAACCATTTTGTGCACATCAACAAACAAAGTAGGCTAGTAGAAACCAACTCTCAAGATTTTATTTGTTGTAGTCTTCCAAAAGATATTCCCTCCATAGTCACTTTATGAAACTCTTCCATTATCTTATTTGATTCATCCTCTAACAAACAATTCAACAAAATTCATCTAGCGTACTTCCAATACAAATCTTGATATAGAATGAAGAATTTGACAACCTTTAATTTGAGAAATCTTGTTTTAGTCTTTATTAGACCTGGTGGAGCTTGCAAATCTTCCAAAACGTAAACAATATCTATATACTAGGGGGAAGTAGTAAATTTTTATGATACCCGTTGGACAAACTATTCTTCCCCATCTAGAGCATTAATAAAATTGATATCCAATGCGTGCAAATTTGATTCCTCCATCAATTTTGACAATGCCTGGCCCTTAATAAGTTTTTTGGGCTTAATCTCAATATCATATTCTAAAATAAAAACTATCCACTTACCTCTCCTTCCTTCTATATAATTTTGAGTAAGGATATCTTTTACCATTGCATTGGGAACAAAAGAAACTATATGAGAATGCATAATATATATTTCGAAATCTTTCAAGGTTTTTACCACGGAAAAATATTGCTTTTCCATAATATTATATTTCAAAGAAGCATCTATTAACCCCCTATTGGAAAAGGTTATGGGATGCTCATATCCATCCTTATTTTTCTGCATCAGTACCACTTCAATAGTATCTTTTGAAGAAAAGGAAAAAATAATGAAATCCTTAGTGTAGTCAGGACTAACTAGAACAAGAGCATGAGTCAAGCTTGAATTTACCTCATTGAATGACCTTTTTGCTTCAGAATTCCATTTGATTTCACTATCATTTCTCAACATATGAGTGATAGCTCTTAAAATTTCAACCAAATTTGGAATAAACCTCCTAAGAAAATTTATCCTGCCAATAAAAGGCTGTACTTCCTTTTTGTTTCTTATGGGATCAATTTTCATGATGGCCTTAATTTCGCTTGGGTCAGTTCTGATGCCATTTTTTGAAATTATATGACCTAGCTGTTTACCTTCTTCCAAACCAAAAAGAGAATTTTTAGGATTCAAGGAAATACCAAATTTTTTACATTTCTCAAAGACAATTTTCAAATGAAACAAAATGATATTCATCAGTTTTAGGAAACACAATGATGTTATCGAGATAAATCACTATAAATATGTCTTTTTCATCTGCAAAAGAAATATCCATTTCTCTTTGAAAAGTTGCCCCTGCATTCATAAGCCCAAAAGGCATCTTCACATACATGAAAGTTCCCCATGGTGTTCTGAAAGTTGTTTTTTCTTGATCATTTGGATGAACTAAAATCTGCTTGTAACCAGAAAAACCATCAAGGAATGAATTTTTCTAGAACCAACTACCCTCTGTAGTATATGATCCACCTTTGGCAAGGGGTAATTGTCTTTGAGAGAAACTGTATCAAGATTCCAAAAATCTACACATAACCTTATTTCTCCAGTATTTTTCCTCACTGGTACTAGATTTGATAACCATTTAGAAATCTAAAAGGTACAATAATCTTGGCATCAAAAAGCTTCCTTAACTCTTTCTCAATCAAGGGAAACATAACAGGATTCACTCTCCTTAGCTTTTTCTTGAAAGGTTTATGATCTTCTTTGATAGGAATAGTCTGCTGAATAATGCTTGTGTCATAGGCCTTCAATTCTTCATATCCACGTGCAAAAAAAAACAGAGTATTCTCTTAATAAATCAATGTATTTCCACTTCTCTTTTGTAGGTAAGGACTTAGAAAGATTCACAATCTTTGGATTGTCCTTAGTCCCTATGTTACAGTCCTCCACTTCGGTTCCAACAGGTTGCACTTTGTGCTTTTGAGCCACATCATTGAAATCAAATAATTCTTCAAGTGGTACCAAACCACTTGGTATCACATTGTCCTTTAACTGCAGGATTTCAAGCTTTGCTTCATGTTCATAAAAGTTCTTACTTATCTGATTCAAAACAGTTTCTTATCTATCATCATCAACACTATTTTCTACATCAATATGCAAATTTTCAAAATCCCCCCTTAATTGCAAAAAAATATCTAATTGTTTGTCATTGTCGAACACTTGCTAGTACCTTATGTTATCTAGGACAACAGGCCTATGTTTTACCTCAATCTCATATTTCTTATTTGGGTGGAAAGGACTCTTACATGTACTTTTTGAGGCAGCTAATCCATCAACAAACACATTTTGATTTCTAGGAATAAAAGACAACTGATACTCTAGAAAGCACTATAAAAAATATAAAACAACATTTATGTATGCCCTCAACTTGGGGTGTTTGGTTGAATACTCACCTTTGATTTGATTTATGATGAGTTATGAATCTCCATGGATTGAAATTATTTTGGCTCTTGATCTCTTCAATAGTTGTAAGCTCAAAATAAGTGCCTCATATTCGACCACATTATTGGTACATTGGAAGGCAAGCTTGTAAGAATACTTCTTTGATTTGCCTAATTTCATGTCTAAGATCCATACACCAACCTCTTCTCCTTCCTCGCTGACTGCCCCATCAAAATCCATATTCCAAAGGCCTTCATCATTATCATCTTCTGTTTTGGTACTTAACTTCACATCCTTTGTTTTATTTGATTGACTTTCCATGCCTTGAATTTCTTCTTCTAAACATATGTCATTATATAAGTGAAGGAATCCATGTCTGAATGTCCAAAAAAAGTGGGTAATTATTAGGTTTTTCTTGACTACTTAACATATATTTCATAAGCGTCTCCTTGTACAACCTCCTTTGTTGCCCGAAAACATGAATAGTTTCATATGTCATATCCATATGCAATGTGCCCTGCAACTTTGCTCCCCAAGACCTTAATAAGATCATTCCATATTTTGGAGGGATATCAGCGAAAACAATATCAATCACTACACTTTTTGTTGGGATTTGGGTAAGGGTTACACACAAATCCTTGATCAAACCTAAACATCTTACTCTTCTTGAATCAAAAGAGAAAAGGTCTTTATATGGTCTGGTTATATCTAATATGAGTTTCTCCATAATCACTTTTGGCATGAGATTATGTGATGCACCTGAATCTAGCTTGGCATTGTGTAAAATGAAATCATGAATGTTAAGACTAACATAAAATGGTGGCACATTACCATCTTGTGATTTTCTCTCAATTTTTGGTCCAAACAACAATTTAGGCTGGTCATCACTTATATTTATAGTATTTGTTCCTTCCTCTATATTTAATGTCTTAATAACTTGACTTCTATATACATCCTTTTTCATTAATTTAGTCAGAGGAACAAAAATTTTAACCTTTGACAACTCATTTTCAATGTTAAAAGAAGGTTGAGGCTTTTCTACCTCTTTCACATTTGTATCTTGTTTTTAAGGGGCTTCCTTTGGAGGATCAACCTTTGTTTGACTTGTAGAAGGTGTATCAATTTGGATCTTTTTAGAAGGATTTTTTACATCTTTTTTATTTCCCAGATTATATTGTTTATGCACTTCCATAATAACATTTTGATAACCCTTTTTGTAATGCTTTGATTCTGTAGGCATCACATCTTGTTGTGCTAATAAGAACAAATATTGTTCCTCGTTGGTCAAGAAAAAATGATCTATTTCTCCTTCACCAAAGAGATTGATCTGATTCTCTTCTAGCTCATCTGCTGTCTCATTTTCTTCCTCAACATATTTTTTTTGAAAAGGATGTATAGTTTGTTTCTAATCTATTGGGTTTCTTGGATATCTTTGCTTAATTTGGGGCCACTGTCTTCTAAAATTTGGATTCTTGATATGAGGACCCCCTTGTGGTTCTTTTGGTGCAGCTTTATCTGTCAAAGTCATTCTTTGCATCATTCTCTCCACTGTTTGAACCAAAGTGTCCCGTTTTACATCTGATGATGAGGAAGGTTCTTCTTTAATGGTCACTCTCTTCTCAGCCCTCAACTTAGCTGTCTTGGCCAACAAATTGGCCCCTACACTAGCAACATTATTTTGCATCTCTTATAAAGTGGTTGGATTTCTTTCTGTCAACTGATAGGCCATGTCAGCGTCAAAACCATCTGGATATCGAAGTAAATCCAATCCTGGTGGGGGATTTATTTATATTGGAATAGAATTATAAAGGTTTTTGAATCTATCTGAATAATCTTGTACTGAATCTCTTGGAGATCTTCTTAAACTTTCATATTCTGCAAGAATATGAAGTGGATTATTTTTAACCTCCCAACAAGAAATAAAAACTTGATGAAATTACTGTAAATTGGCAATAATGCATTCTACCAATCCCCTATACCATTTTCTCACTTCACCAGTCAAACGACCTTATTCGAACATCATCATCATCAACCTCTTTTAGGCCTACAAAATCATTCATCTTATTGATGTGCTGCTGATTTGTAGTAGGCCCAATGCCATTGAATTGGGGTATACATTGTGAATAATTCAGTGACATAACATTTAGTGGTTGTTGTAGAACCAAAGGGGCATAACAGGAAGCCATGATTAGAATATGAGAGGGAGATGAAATTGTAGTTGTGCTTGATGTTAGAGGTGGAAAAGGTGGTGGGACTGTGATCTGTTGAGTTTCTATAAAAAGGAGTATGAATGAGAGATGTAATAGTTATAGTAGAAAAAGGGGAAATTAAAGGAGAGGTTAATGATGGATTAGAAGAATAAATGACAGTCTGCTGAAATATGAAAGGTTTTTGGGTAGCCTGATTCAACTAAGTTACCAGATCTTCAAGTTTTTCAAACTGTTGTATAATGTCTTTATCAGAACCTGAAATAACAGGGTTTTTGGCTGAGATGTATGGTTTCAAAATGGATTCATCAAATACTTTTTAAGGGAGAAAACTTTTTGATCTAGTTCTAAAATGACTATATTCAAAATACAGATCATAATGAATATCCTCAAGAGTTGGAAAGCTTTCAGGGAGTGAGTGAAACCTGAGCAGAGGGTTATTGCTTACTTGAATTTCTTTTTCCTAATCAATCTCTCAGGATCATTCAAAACTTTAGGAGGACCAGGATCTGGATGCGATCTTGTATAAGTATTTCTAAGAGCCAAATTTCCAAGGGAACTTATCACAACTAGGTAAAAACACAACTTTTGGGTGAAGAATTCAGCCTAAATATTTCCTAACTCTCTGTCACCCACATGAAATACATTAAGCTTTTGAAATCAAAATTTACCAGGGAATATTCCCAAGTATGGTCGCCTGAATGTTAGCACTCCATAGTTTTCCTAGGCTGAAAAGAAAACTATAGAGGTAACCACAAACCACTTTTAAAGATGGGATCTAGCCCTTCCAGCTTTAGAGAGGGATCTCTCTATATGATTTTAATTTTACTGTTTAGATCTTAGGTTAGGTATGAAAGGTCAAGATAGGTTTTTTTTAAAGTTTTTGTTGTAGAATGAAAGAAAATTCCATTGTGCATGGAGTCATAAAAAATATCCAGTAATCAATCATGAATACACATAGTCGCTGAAACAGGGCGAGGTAGGAAAACTCCTAGATCTTGTGAATTATGTATGGTATGAATAAGATGAATATGAGGTTAGATTCAATTAAATATAAAGCATACTTACATGAATTTTATATTTAATCGTAGAAGGAAAACATTAAGATTGTTTAACAAGTTAGAGGAGAGTACTGTAAGTAAGTTCAACTCTTATTCTTCTTGCAATACCGAAGAAAGAACATCCATGTGAAAACTTAGAAGGAAAGAAAAATTAACAGAGAGGAAAATGTCACCATTTATTTGACACAAGAATCCTGAAACAATACTGCCTTTGTATTTCCAAATTGATTACTTCAAATTAAAGTGCACAACTTACAATCAAAGAAATAGCTTGTCATTTTACATAATCCAACCCTTTCTCAAAATTTTTACGAAATATTTGTAGAGTCTGTCCTGAACTAAATTCAAACTTCAAAATAAAATTATTTACAAAATATCTATCAGAAGATGTAGATATTTCAAATTAGAACAAAATAATAGCAATGCTAGGCTAATTCAGATGTTCTGTTCACACTTTGAGAAGTGTTTTTGTTGACTGTAGCTACATTTCTGCTTCTTCTGTTTGACCGCTTCCAATCTGTAGGATTTCTATTTGATTTCACTCAACAAGCTCCAAAAGTTTATCCCATTGTTCTTCACTAGGAATAGAGAAATTCACCATCCTTCGAGACCTTTCATGTACTTCTGTGTATGTTTGAAAAGTTGGCTTATTGAGAAACAAATGGTGGACTTCATGTTGAATGTAGAGGCCATATTGTAGGCCTTCCAAGAAAGCTTCTCCAATTATTGTTCCTCTAACTCTGGTGAATTTGGAAGTATCTGCATCTATGTTGCACAACTGGTCTTGATAGTTCTCTTATGGAATTAATTTGCCATAAGAGGCTTTCAAAGCTGGAAGCCCTCTTTCCTGCAATAAATTAAAATTTCTGTTAAATCTTTTCAACTGTAGTTCTAACTCATTGCATTTGTTATATAACTGTATCATGAGGTTCTTCTTGGTTAGAACACTCTTCACTTCAATGACTATGCATGTTCTGTCTTGAATATGGAGTTCTTTGAGCTCATCCTTAGCCTTGGAGTTCAACATCTTGATAATTATGTGTGCTTTTGCTAGTCTTTGTTCAATTTTAGCTTTTGCTTGTTCAACTGCTGCTTTAATATTTTGTACTAGTTCCTCCTTCCCAAATATAATCTAAAATGATGGCCATAACTCTGTAATATTGGCATTAATGTTGTGCCATATACTTTCCTTGGCCTCTGCCAACATCTAAGTTGTCAAATATTGATTCTCATACTTTCCAATATGTTGAGTTAACTTGATTTTTTTTTCACTTCTACCAAATATGCATGACCAGCCTTGATTTTATTTTCCTCCATCCTTCTCATTGATGCTAACAATCTCTCATTTTCTTGGTTAGTTAATGATAAATCTCCCAAAACTTTTACTAACTTTTCAGAAGAATCTGCAGTGGATGTTTCTGCCCTTTCTGTTGAAGTTGTTGCTACTGTTTGTTGTACTATTTGCTGTGCTGATGTACCTGTAGCAACTAACATTTCCTTTTCTTTCAGAAGTGCCTCCATGTTTGTCTCCATTTTCTAAATTTGAACGTTCTATTCAACTGCCAACCCAAACAAATTTTCCTTCTCTGTCTCCAATTGAGTGATTTTTTGGGTCTGTGGATGCTCTATGGTTGGAAGCTTGAGCTACTTCCTTAGAGCTTGAATATCAACATTTTTATTTTTAATCATCTCCTTAGTTGCTTTGATGTCACTAGGATCATATCCTAGTTAAATTACCAAATCCTTAAGAGCTTTGGTTCCGGTGTATTTGGCCAATGATGACATTCACTCTATCTTTAGCTATGAATGCATGTTGTTTAAAGAGGTTTGCAACTTGGAGGCTACCATGGTTGAACTTGTTCAAGTTGAGTATATCATTTCACCCGTTTGTTTGTGCAAATCAATCTGGTTGATTGCATGAATATTCTTGGTATCAAAAGAAAAGGCCGAGGCCTTGTAGTCTTCTACACCTTTATGGATTGTAACTGTAGGTTCAAAGAATGCTAATTGGAACTGTCCCTTCTCTATGTCAAGTGCAAACAACAACCCATGCTAAGTAGTATAAGTCTGCTTCAAAAATTATGTATAGTAGTAGCCTTCAATGCCTCATTCTTCTTCTTAATTCCCCTATACCTAGAAAAAATAGTCTGCTGTGTTGCAATTTGAGATGTAGAATACAAAAGTGACTATGTTGTCTCCTCAACATATGGGACTGAAATGGTGGGAATACTTGTCAAAAAAACTATGGCATGCTCTTATGAGCCCTTTCCTTCTAAAGATTCCTCTTGAATATTTATTATCTGAGTATCAATTTTAGTATTAGCCTTAGTATTTGTCTTTGGATCTTTCTTTCCCCTCTTGAAAACACAAAAGTATATAGCTTGTGACCCTGAATCTGTAGGAGACATACTTTCCCTTGATCTCTTGACTTCTTTTTCCTTTGAAATAGGAGTTTGTAGAGATGTTTGACTGAAAATTTTCTCTTCAGCCTCTTGCAGTGTATTCTTTGTCCACTCCTCTTGATTGGCATATTTCTCTATTTTTGGTATAGGTGTATGTGCATATGAGGTGGTCTTCTGCTCAATTCTTAGTTTTGAAATGATCCCTAATCGATCATAAGACCATGCAAAACTCAACTTGAAATCATCTTCTTTAGTAATTCATCTGCTTCCTTTGCTACTGCTCTGGTGTTGACAATGTAAGGACCAATATGTCCCTTCAGTTTAAACTATGCTTTTTGCTTTCTTCACACAAAATGCAAGTCATCCATATTTAACATTTGTCTGATATACTCCAAGGAAAAAATTCTGACTGGTACAAAAACTGGCAATCTATAGGGAGGGAGTTCATATCCATAAATTCAAATTTATGTATAATTCTATTAAAGCTACTAGTCTCCAACCTTAGCTTGTTATTTGATATGCCAAACTCTTTTGATTTTTGGTGAAATACTTGGTATAATATCACTGCTAAGAAGACACAAGGA
Organism: Pinus taeda; assembly: GCA_000404065.3. Lineage (NCBI taxonomy): Eukaryota > Viridiplantae > Streptophyta > Pinopsida > Pinales > Pinaceae > Pinus > Pinus taeda. Next base: position 19,327 of record APFE030085335.1, read on the forward strand.
TATATGCAAAAACTAATCCACAAAATTGCTAAATGAATATTCTTCTGAATTCTTTCTGATTAAGGAAGTCTAGTGAATAACTGATAATGGTCTTCCCTATTCATCCATCTTCTAAAACTAAATTTTAAACCTGTTTTCTTGATAGAACAACATCAAATACATGAATAATGACTGGTGTTTGAATGCACCTTCAGCTTTAAATTTCAGAAATTGATCATGAATAACACTTGATAGGTATTGACTATAGTTACAAATGATTGATGGTTTTTGACCAATTGAAAACACTGACAATAATCCTAACACTACTTCATCTACCCATTAATCTGTGGGAGAACCTATTAGGTAAGTAACCATAGAAATAACCTACCTTGACATTTAAGGGAAAATAGAAGCAGGAAATGGGGGATTATGTCTGGGAAATTCATAATTCTCAGGTAGAAAAGACTCAAAGATATGGGCTTGTTGAGAGAAGGTAAGTTTTTGGTATATTTCCATGAGTGAATCAGTGGAAAAAGGATGTAAGGGAGCTTGGGGATTATTCTGAAGAGCTTGGTAGATGGCTTCTGGTGCAATTGAAAATAAGGTTTCGTTATTCTGGGCTATTATAGCTCATTGTCTAGGGAGATACCTAAGATGACACCATGTAACGAATTCATGGAAAACATGAGTATGGGGAAAAATAAACTGAGGCAAGAATGACTCCCAAATACTCAATTCATCACTATTGTCTAAATATTTTTTGATTTTCCCAGTTATGAAGCTCATACAAGTCAAACTCACAATGGATTTCTGCTATTTTGTACTGTGTGTCGACCAAAATGGAATTCATATAAATTATGAACAAGAGGTAGAAAGGACTCTCGAAAACCATTTTTCCCTTTCCTTTATGAGAAGACATCTTCAATTGTAATGGAGTCTCGGGAAAACAATATTACCAGGCTACAATTGACCGACCATAGGAGAGGGATTCTACTATAGAGAGCATTGGTGGACTTGGAAACCTTCGGGCCTTAACATGCATGGATCAAACCAATGACAGAAGGAAATAATGAAGAGAGATACATGATTTTTAAAGCGAGAAAAGGGGGTGATTAATAGGAATATTACCATTTTGGAGTGTGGAATTAAAGGAATTATATGTTGGTGGGAGAATTTAATGGCCAACGTCCATATGACTATTGGAAGGATAATTTAATGGCCAATGTCCATATGACTATGTTGAGGCTTCAAAAATTGCTGCAACAACATTGGGGAAAACCACCCGGTCCGGACCTTAAAGCAATTTCTTTTTCGTTTGGAATAGTGGCTCTGATTGGTTTAACTAGGTCAGGTTACATTCTCCCAACCGCTATCAGCTTTAAATATGTCTTTAGTTGCTAATAGCTAGGGCCATCAGACAATTCTTCGAGATGATCTGATAAGAAGAATGATCCTTAAGTTTTTTTTTTGGAACAACCAAACCAATCCAAAGTTTTGCCTCAAAAGAGGACTTCTAGTAATGTATAATTAATCTAAATGCAACTAATTCTAAGATGTAAGATCTATGATAACACACACAATACTAAGTCTACAATATAATTAATCGAACCTATCCTGATTGAAGGAAAGGGTAACCCTTCTCTCAATCGAGAGCCAACTTAACTTAATGGGAAAAGAAGGTTTAAAGAATTAGAATTAAGATGGAGGAATTAGATTGAGGAGATAGCTCACAAGATTTGATTCCTCATTAGCATAAACACTAACAATTAAACACTTAGTAAATAGTTACATAAGTGCCTATTGAAAATATAGCTAATTTCTAATTTATCATATGCATAAGAACTACAAAGATTCATGATGAATTACTGAATTAGTTCAAATAAGACATCATGTATGCAAGCAAACAATTATTATCCTAAATCGGAAGATAACTTTCTGATCTAAGATTATAACTATCTATTCCTATGCAAATTTCTACTCTCATATTATATCTAAAATTAAGCCTGTAGAATAGTCTGAGAAGACTTTTAAATGAATTAACACTCAAGATTCAACAATAGTGCATGAATCCAATTATTAACTCATACATTCAAAATATAAATTGAAAGGCTGAACTAAGAATTTATTTAAGTTAAATCCTGTAAACAATAGTGTTAAACATTATTAACTGAAATGATCCTTTATTAATAAATTAAATCAGATTATAGACTCTCACAAAACGACAATAGTGCACAATCCTTTGGAGTTTGTAATCGATCTCTGTTTGCAAAAAATGTCTCCTCCTTTCAACAGTAGTGCATCATAAACAAGATATTCTCCACCAACAGATATAATATACAACTATAGTATTAAAAGCTTCTCTTCCTTGATTCAGGACCTATCATTCTATTAAAAAGACTAAAAGATACGATAGTGCAAGTCTCCAAGGCTCTCCTTTCAAATTTGTGTAATGCCAACAACTTGTTTAAGTAGCTGCTACTGAAAACAACTTATTTGCTTCAAATGTTAAGGGAGTTGAACAGTTCCTTTTAATCACATATTTGAAAAACAAAATTTTCATCATAATCTCTTGATCTTGCTGTTCTGTCAAATCGACCTTATTGCTTGATCTATTCTCTGGGTGTTTGTTGGTTTATCTAAACTGAACTTCCACTTATTAGCATAGTTGCCCTCCTCTGTCATGAACCTGAACACAGAAAACAAGAATTGATAAGCTAAAAATAAATGAGATTGATAAGCGAGTTTCATTTGAAACAAATGACATTTGCAGAAAATCAGGTTTAAAACTTGGAGCATAACAATCGCAGTCATAAACACTAGGGAGGAGAAACATGAGTAAGCCTTTAATTTTATTTGAAATATCATAATTGTGGTAGAGTAGATGGAAGAGGGATATGGTGGAGTTATATTGCAATCGACTATCAGAGCAAAGACAAAGGAATGGGCATGAAGTGGAAAGCGACATAAGGCCTGTGGCTATTTAATTAAATCACAATTGTAGCAATATATAGAAGCATAATAATCGTAATCACAATCATAAATCCTAAGTGGTGACGTGATGATGACATGATGCGGGAAATCGATCGCAAATCTCAATTTTCTATGTAGCAATATGAAATGGGCCTTTTGATTTTTTGCGATTGCGATATGCAGGGTGACATGGAGTATGACATAATGGATGGTGTGGCAGAGGTGGCTCTTATTGCAAATAACGAATCACTTTTAGCAAAGGGTTATGGTATGGAAGATGTTATGAAACTTGTGATGAGATGGATGTGGGAAGGATTATTTAATGCAGTTAATAATCCCGTCGGGTCCGGGTTACATTGGAAATCGCAATCACAATCGGTACTAGGTAGGAGGCATGATCCTTGGAACTTGTGATTACGCGGGCGCAGGGAATTTATGGACTGGAATGTATAATCCCGTCAGGTTCGTCTTATATTGCATATCACAAATCAACATGAGTGAAGGGTTTATTATAAGCCGCGTCCCTTTAAAACTTGCAATTTAGGGATCTCGGGGTGACATCACTATGACATGGCAGATGATGTGGATCTGACTTGGTGGGAGACGTGGCGATGATGTGGATTTGACGTCACTGCTGATGTCATATCGCAATCGACGTTGGGATGAGGCATGCTTTTTTAGAACTTTGCGATTGTGATATAGACCCCGGACACGATATTAATATAAATCGTAGTGAATAATCTCATCGGGTTTGGGCCTTATCACATATCGCAATTGACATAATGCAATGGTTGTTGTGATTCCACAGACACGGGATTTTAATGAAGTGAAGTTAATAATCCCTGCGGGTCCGGGTTTAATCGCATATTGCAATTGGCGGTGGGGTATGGAGTTAAGCTTTTTTAGAACCCGTGGTAGTCATACACGTGAGGTTTTATGAATTGTAATGGATTTTCCTGTTGGGTTTGGGTTTTATCTCATATCTTAATCCGTGGTGTAGAGGGTTTTAGCCTTTTGGAGTTTGCGATATCCTGCGGATGCAGGGATTTTATGGATGGAGTTAAATGTGTGATCAGGTTCGGGCCCAATCACATTTCACAATTCAAAGTTAATGGGGGAAGCCTTATAGAACTTTGCGATTTGCGATGTGATATAGTAACGTGACCTTGTGGGTCCCGACAACCTTGGATTTATTTGTTTTGCACATCATTCATTTGTTAAAAGTATTTAGGACTATGACCCATTTCCTTTGTATTTTTACGTTTTAACCTTAAACTTTAACTTCCGATATTGGAGGTTGGGTTTTGGCTTCGGGGATGATTATTTTTCATGGTTTTTCGCGATTTTGGTCTAAAAAGGGGGTGATTCTTGGTATAAAAGGGGCTATAACACAAAACAAAGAAAACATTTTTATTATTATTTATTATGTTTTTTTTTTTTTTTAATTTATTAAGGGTCCCCATTTAAATAAAATAAATTTCATAAGAACTTTATAAAATAGAAAAATGGGGGGTTGTTGAATAGCACAACAATTGGCGATTCACCGGAAGAACCAGTTATCTCTGATGAATGAAAGTGAAATTTCAGAAATTAAGTAAAAATAATTCAGGAAGGGGAAACTAATTTTCAAAATATTTTAGATAAAAAAATTACTCTGGCTATAAAACTCATTAAATTGTAATTTCTTTTAAAAACCTTTTGAGAATGAAAACTCCTATTTACTTGTATGAGTCATTAATCAGTTGTAAAAATAAAGTAGGGGTCTTTTTACGACTTATCCTATAATGTACTCGTTCATCACAAGTAGAGCCACTGCTGCCAGCATGCGTTCATAGCCTCGACAAGGTTACTTTTTAACCACCAACAATCCAATATCCCATCCATTCAATAATGCAATAATTAGAGGTAAATTTTTAAATTTTTGTTTTTTAATGACGCTAAAAAACCATTGTCCTGGTTTAGTGACCAGATAATGACAATTCCATTCACCGGTAACAATCAAACTGAACAAGCTAGCTCATGATGAGACCCCTTCTCTTACAATTAAAAATCATAAGCCATTACCCTGATTTGGTGATTAGTGTGGTAATGTTAGTTTAATTGGTTCACTATGAACATGGTAAGCATGCTCGTGATGAGACCTCTTATATTTTTTAGATTTATTATATTTTAGAATTACACTCTAAAAATTTCCTTTTTAATGGATGGGGAGGATTGTTAACTAAAGAGTTTTGGATGACAAATCCGAGTTGAAGGTGTTTTAGTTTTAAGGCAATCTTTACTTTTTAAGAATAACCTTTTTTGACTAAAACTAGAGTTTTTAGGTTTTTAAAGATTTTACAACTTAATGGAAAAATTTCAGAGTTCTATAATTTTTATCTAATTTTCATTTTTCATAACTACTTCCTGAGAAATATCTACTTTCAAATTGAAAAATCACAAACTGATTTTAAGAGATATTGATGAAAGGCCAAGAGTATGTCATTTAACATTATTATCTAAAAGAAAAAGTAAATGTGATATGATAACTGAACTATCAAGATATGACCATTCACAAGTATGTTGGTAAAATCACCAAAACCAAATCTAAAAGGAAGACTTTATAAAATTGTTTATACAAATTTCTTAACAAAAGAGGAAAAAGATAATGAAGAAAACATTCCCTCTTATGTTGAAATCTAGATAAATAAAATTTGCAAAGTTAAAAGCATTTAGTAATAATTCAGTTTGAATGAGGAAATTTGCTATTTATTTATCTTTTTCAAAAGCAAAACTTGAAAAAAAAAAGCTTTTAACCATCTTCAAATTAAAATAATGCTTTTTAAAGAAATAGAATAAGGTTTAGAACTTCCCTATTTTGGCTGATTTAATGAAAATCATTACTGCTTCTTTGAGCTCACAATTTGATCTAGTGAAGGTGTGAAAATGTTTGTGAAGAAATGCAAAAGAGAGTTACATATCATTAGGAAACAAGAAAATAAAACTAAATCTAAAAAGTAAAGAAGTGAATGAAAGTGAGTATAAGAGACTTACCATTGAAGAATTTCATTTAATATTACTGGAAAGATGTGACTTTCTCTAATGCAAGGCAATTAACTCAAAATCATTATTTATTAAATCTAATCTAAACTAATCTACTCCTAATTCTAACTTAATGAAGGAAACATGACTATGTATAATCATACTTCCAATGTAACCATTCTCTCATTTTATCACCTACCTGTATGTACAAATCAAACATTAATAAGCAGATAATGCAAACAATCAAAATGAAACAAAATCTATTTTTTCCATCTAATGTAAAATTATGTACAAATATAAGTTTATTTACAATTAACTTGTTAGTAAACCATATTTTTTGGAAAGCATGCTTTAAACAAATATTAATGGGATCATAAAAGAATGGATGAATATTTCTTAGAGAATGAAAACTTTCCAAAGGAGATGATGGCAAAGCATGTTGTGAAGGAAGAACACTCTCAAGATTTAAATTTGACTGATGATAAAATGTTTGGAATGAATTTCTGAATGTCGAATTAAATTGGAAACGAAATAATTTTTGATATTCAAGATTATGAGAAACCAATTCATCATTTTCACTTAATAAATCTCGATGGTGTTCAATATTGAGAGATTTAACATGCTTGCAAAAAGAAAAGAAAGCAAAAGAAAAGAATGTAAAAACAAATAAATCATTGTGAAAGCTAAAATTACAAAATAATTTTACAAGGTAATTTTGGAACAAATCTTGGATTTCAGTGAATGAATTGCCACTAAAAAGACATTCCCTGAAAAACTCATAATTGCAAGTTTCTAAAAGAAAACCAGAATGAAATATGTTAGAAACTTGCAACATTAACTCATCAAAATTCTCAGAATTAAGTTTGTGTTCAGCAAGTGGGGATAAAATTAAAGTGTGTGAATCTTTACAAGATAGATCAATTTTCAAAATTGGTGCACTTTGTACAAGATTTGATTCTTTATCTTCATTGTCATGACAATCGTCATAAATTACCTTCTTCTTATGAAAATTAAATGGCTGATTTGAACTAATAGAATTAGAAAATACAAAAGAAGAGGGTTTTGTAATTAAATGATTATCATTCAAATGATTGCTAGATGCAGAATTTTCAGAACAAGAACTAGGAAGATTATCACTTGAAAGATTAAAGTGATCATCATTGACTATATTATGATTTAAAAACACATAAGGATAAAGAAAATAATGCATTCCAAAATATAATGATGCCTGAAATGAATCGTTTATAGAACTTGCTGTATTATAATATAGGTTTAAGGAAGTTATTTCAGTTAGAGAAACATGTTCTAAATTTTCCTTTAAAGAAGATAAATTGATATGTTCATTATCCAAGTCTTGTTGTAGATTAGATTTTATTGGATTTATTGACTCATCACATGCGTGATTTTTTATTTTTTTAATTTCATCTTCAAAGAGAAAATGAGAATTGAAATTTTCTAAAGAACGTTGTGATTCAATTACATTTTTAGATTCGGGTTCCATAAAACCGTTCACTGATTCAAGACTAGTTAAAGAATTAGATGTACCTTGTTCTTCATTAATTGATTCATTATTTTCAGTGTGGGAAGAAACAAGAGAAGTGAAATGTTCAATTAAATCTTCAGTTGAAGGAAAATCATCTAAATGAAATCTACAACAAATTGACCAAAATATTTTATAAAAATCATCTAAAGATTCACTATCATACATGTAAATATTATCTAATTCTAAACACAAGCTATTGTAATTGTAATTTTGATGTGCTTTGAGAAATTCCTGGCAAAAATGTTTTCATGAATGAATCAACTTCTCGGGAAGCACCTTGAACCATTTGCAGATCCATCCTCTGAATGTGAGAGTGAAAAGCATGTAAATCTCATTATCAATGTTAATATTAAAATATTTACATCTATTAACAAAACCATCAATATGATTTAATGCGGAAATATTACTCTTGCGATCAAACTTTAACTATGACAAGGACTCAATCTGCTCCTTGGGCATGCCTCGTGTAGGCTTAGGTGAATTGAATGCATGACCAAGTGTAGGAAGGTATATGGGAACCATGATTAGCTAAAAAATTCTATAACAAAATTTAAACAAATAACTAATTCAAGGCCCTCCTTCTAGCGCCAAAAATGTTGAGGCTTCGAAAATTGCTGCAACAACATTGGGGAAAACCACCCGGTCCGGACCTTAGAGCAGTTCCTTTTCCGTTTGGAATAGTGGCTCCGACTGGTTTAACTAGGTCTAATTACCTTCTCCCAACTGCTATCAGCTTTAAATATGTCTTCAACTGCTAATAGTTAGTGCCATCAGATAAATTCTTCGAGTTGATCTAGAAAGAAGAATGATCCTTAAGTTGCTTTTATGGAGCAACCAAATCAATCTAATGTTTTGCCTCAAAAAGGGACTTCTAGAAATGTAGAATTAATCTAAATGCAAACTAATTCTAAAATGTAAGATCTATGATAACACATGCAATACTAAGTCTACAATGTAATTAATCTAACCTATCCCGATTGAAGGAAAGGGTAACCCTTCTCTCAATTGAGAGCTAACTTAACTTAATGGGAAAAGAAGGTTTAAAGAATTATAATTAAGATGGAGGAATTAGATTGAGGAGATAGCTCACAAGATCTGGTTCCTCATTAGCATAAATACTAACAATTAAACACTTAGTAAATAGTTACATAAGTGCCTATTGAAAATATATCCAATTCCTTATTTATCATATGCATAAGAACTACAAAGATTCATGATGAATTACTGAATTAGTTCAAATAAGACATCATGTATGCAAGCAAACAATTACTATCCTAAATCAGAAGATAGCTTGTCGATCTAAGATTATAAATATCTATTCCTATGCAAATTTCAGCTCTCATATTATATCTAAAATTAAGCCTATTGAATAGTGTGAGTAGTCTTTTAAATGAATTAACACTCAAGCTTCAACAATAATGCATGAATCCAATTATTAACTCATACATTTAAAATATAAATTGAAAGACTCAACTAAGAATTTATTTTAGTTAAATCCTGTAAACAATAGTGTTAAACATTATTAACTGAAATGATCCTTTATTAATAAATGAAATCAAATTACAGATTCTCATAGAACGATAATAGTTCACAATCCTTTGGAGTCTGTAATCGATCTCTGTAGGCAGAAAATGTCTCCTCCTTTTAGTGGTAGTGCATGATAAACAAGAGCTTCTCCACCAATAGATAAAATCTAAAGTTAAAGTATTACAAGCTTCTCTCCCTTGATTCAAGACTTATCATTCTATTAAAAAGACTAAGAGATACAATAGTGCAAACCTCCAAGGCTTTCCTTTCGAATTCTGGACCTCTCGTATAATGCCAACAACTTTTTTAAATAGCCGCTAGTGAAAACAACTTCTTTTGCTTCAAATGTTAAGGAAGTTGAACAATTCCTTTTAATCATGTATATGAAAAACATAATTTTCATCATAATATCTTGATCTTGTTGTTCTGTCAAATCAACCTTATTGCTTGATCAAATTCTTTGGGTGTTTGTCGATTTATATAAACTGAACGACCACTTATCAGCATAGTTGTCCTCCTTTGTCATGAATCTGAACACGGAAAACAAGAATTGATAAGCTAAAAATAAATGAGACTGATAAGCGAGTTTCATTTGAAATAAATGACATTTGTAGAAAATTAGGCTTAAAACTTGGAGCATAACAATCACAATCATAAACACTAGGGAGGATAAATAGGAGTAAGTCTTTAATTTTATTTGAAATATCGTAATTGTGGTAGAGCAGATGGAGGAGGGATATGGTGGAGTTATATCGCAATCGGTTATCGGAGCGGAGACAAAGGAATGGGCGTGAAGTGGAAAGCGGTGTAAGGCCTATGGCTGTTTAATTAAATCACAATCATATCAATATATAGAAGCATAAAAATCGCAATCAAATTACAATCATAAATCCTGAGTGGTGACGTGATGCAGGAAATCGCAATCACAAATCTCAATTTTCTATGTAATAGTATGAAATGGGCCTTTTGATTTTTTGCAATTGCGATATGCGGGGTGATGTGGAGTATGACATCATGGATGACATGGCAGAGGTGTCTCTTATCATAAATCGCAAATCGCTTTTAGCAAAGGGTTATGGTGTGGTAGATGCTATGAAACATGCAATGCGATAGACGTGGGAAGGACTATGTAATGGAGTTAATAATCCTGTTGGGTTCGGGTTACATCACAAATCACAAAGACAATCGGTACGAGGTAGGAGGCATGATCCTGGGAACTTGTGATTGCGCAGACATGGGGAATTTATGGGTTGGAATGTATAATCTTGTCAAGTTCAGCTTATATCACATATTGCAAATAAACATGGGTGAAGGGTTTATTATAAGTTGTATCCCTTTAAAACTTGTGATTTCGGGATCCCGAGGTGACGTCAAGGATGATGTCACTATGACATGGTGGATGACATAGAATGGTGACATGGCAGATGATGTGGATTTGACATGGTGGGAGACATGGTGATGATGTGGCAACTAATGTGGAAGATGACATGGATCTGATGTCACTGCTAACATCATATCACAATCAGCGTTGGGATTAGGCATGAATTTTTAGAACTTTGTGATTGCAATATAGGCCCCAAACACGATAGTAATATAAATCACAGTGAATAATCCCATCGAGTTCGGGCCTTATTGCAATCGACATAAGGCAATGGTTCTTGTGATTGCGTGGACATGAGATTTTAATGAAGTGAACTTTATAATCCTCGTGGGTCCAAGCTTAATCGCATATGGCAATCGGTGGTGGGGTATGGACTTAAGCTTTTTTTAGAACCCGCGGTAGTCACAGACATAGGGTTTTATGAGTTGTAATGGATTTTCCCCTCAAGTCTGGGTTTTATCGCATATCATAATCCGTGGTGTAGAGGGTTTAGCCTTTTGGATTTTGTGATATCCTATGGATGCAGGGATTTTATGGATGGAGTTAAATCTGTGATCAGGTCCGTGCCTAATCGCATTTCACAATTCAGAGTTAATGGAGGAAGACTTATAGAAATTTGCGATTTGTGATGCAATATAGTAATGTGACCTTGTGGGTCTCAACAACCTTGGATTTATTTGTTTTGCACATCATTCCTTCATTAAAGGTATTTAGGACTACAAATCATTTCCTTTGTATTTCTGCATTTTGACCTAAAACTTTAACTTCTGATTGCAAAGGTTCGGTTTTGGCTTCGGGGATGATTCTTTTTCATGGTTTTTTGTGATTGCGATTGTTATGCTCCAAGTTTTAAGCTTGATTTTCTGCAAATGTCATTTGTTTCAAATAAAACTTGCTTATCAGTCTCATTTATTTTTAGCTTATCAATTCTTGTTTTCCGTGTTCAGATTCATGTCAGAGGAGGACAACTATGCTGATAAATGACAGTTCAGTTTAGATAAATCGACAAACACCTAGATAATCTGATCAAGTAACAAGGCTAATTTGACAGAACAACAAGATCAAGAGATTTTGATGAAAATTCTGTTTTTTAGATACATAATTAAAAGGAATTGTTCAATTCCCTTAAAATTTGAAGCAACATAAGCTGTTTTCAGTAGCGGCTATTTAAACAAGCTATTGGCATTATACGAGTGGTCCAGAATTTGAAAGGATAGACTTGGAGGCTTGCACTATTGTACCTATTAGTCTTTTTAATAGAATGATATGTCTCGAATCAAGGGAGATAAGCTTGTAATACTATAACTGTATATTATATTTGTTGGTGGAGAAGCTCTTGTTTATCATGCACTATTGCTAAAAGGAGGAGACATTTTCTACAAATAGAGATCAACTACAGACTCCAAAGGATTATGCACTACTGTCATTCTGTGAAAATATGTAATTTGATTTCATTTATTAATAAAGGATCATTTCAGTTAATAATGTTTAACACTATTGTTTACATGATTTAACTGAAATAAATTCTTAGTTCAGTCTTTCAATTTATATTTTGAATGTATGAGTTAATAATTGGATTCATGCACTATTGTTGAGTCTTGAGTGTTAATTCATTTAAAAGTCTGCTTAGACTATTCCATAGGCTTAATTTTAGATATAATATGAGACTTGAAATTTGCGTAGGAATAGATAGTTATAATCTTAGATCGACAAGCTATCTTTTGATTTAGGATAATAATTGTTTGCTTGCATACATGATGTCTTAATTGAACTAATTTAGTAATTAATCATGAATCTTTGTAGTTCTTATGCATATGATAAATAAGGAATTAGATATATTTTCAATAGGCACTTATGTAACTATTTACTAAGTGTTTAATTGTTAGTATTTATGCTAATGAGGAATCAGATCTTGTGAGATATCTTCTCAATCTAAATCCTCCATCTTAATTGTAATTCTTTAAAGTTTCTTTTCCCATTAAGTTAATTTGGCTCTCGATTGAGAAAAGGGTTACCCTTTCCTTTAATTAGGATAGGTTAGATTAATTACATTGTAGACTTAGTATTGCATGTGTTATCATGGATCTTACATTTTAGAATTAGTTTGCATTTAGATTAATTCTACATTTCTAGAAGTCCTCTTTTGAGGAAAAACTTTAGATTGGTTTGCTTATTCCACAAAAACAACTTAAGGATCATTCTTCTACCGGATCATCTCAAAGAATTGATCAGATGGCCCTAGCTATTAGCAATTGAAGACATATTTAAAGCTGATAGCGGTTGGGAGAAGGTAATTGGACCTAGTTAAACCAGTCCGAGCCACTATTGCAAATGGAAAAGGAACTGCTTTAAGGTCCGGACCAGGTGGTTTTCCCCAATGTTGTTGCAACGATTTTCGAAGCCTCAACAAACTGTTGGTGTGAGAATTTAATAGCCAATGGTAGGGTGACATGGATGGTGGGTGGCATGTTGTGGATAGGGCGAGAGGTAGTAGGCGATGGTTTTTGGGAGGTGGGGGGGGGCATTGGGTGGAGGTGGTAAGCGGTAAATGGGGGGAGGCCCCTGAAATCACTGTGAAGCTGCCACGTATCCTTCAACAGTTTTATAAAAACCATGTTTTAGACCCTCGCCCCCCTTGTTAAGTCTTGAAACCTCTTGGGGGGGGGGGGGG
>APFE030085349.1:22637-61982 GCA_000404065.3 Pinus taeda
CTCAAGCCTCTAGTAGGTCACCTTCCAATACTCACTCCAACATGTCATGGCTAAAGAATGAACATCCAATCACAAGGAAACAAGGGTTTCCTGTACAAAATGGGGGAAATGCAGAAGGCACAAGGGTCTTCAAACCTGATCAGGGGAAAAACTCAGTATAATAAACTTGCTCTATAATCTCTCCTCCCTTAGGCCTTCCCTTTGATGTCTTTTTATACCAATTCCAAAGTAGTTTTTAGTTAGGAATTGGTTGGGGACAGTTGAGGCCACGGGCACTAACAGGTGATCAGCAGGTAAAACCCGCGATCTCCGCCCGAAAATAAGGAGTTTTATATTTTTTTAAGTGTTTTAATACATATATGCGGGTTGGGTATATATGAACCCGCGTATACATGTGTTTAGCTCAGGGCAATGTCGCGTACAAGGAATAAAACACTGTTTTTTAGATTTTGGACCAGGTCTGGAAGGAGGGGTTGCCCTAGGCCATGAGTGCAGCATCACAAACCATAATAGTGAGATTTGGAGCAATAACAGCTTCCATCAGCTCCATGCTTGATCTTATATAACCATTTTGAAGTTACAATAGAATTTCCATTAGGTGTTGGCATAACATCCCATACAACATTCTTGATAATTGATTCATATTATTTGGCCATGGCATCATTCCAAATCTGTTCTTTCACAACTTCTTCAGAGGTAGAAGGATCATCCCATATCATAATTCTCATAGCTACGATGTATAGATGATATCGACATGGATTCTTACTTTCTCTAAAGGTCCTTTTGGTAGGAACATATGTTAGTGGAAAATTTCAAAGTGATAGTGACCCAGGGTTCATATTGATTTGCCAACAAAGGAGTCTGTCATAGTCTAGCTTATCGCTGCATTATCACTCCCTTTTGACAAAGGAGCGTCTCACTTGACGTGAGCCAAAACCATGAAAATAATTAAGGGATCTATATTAGTATCACAACATTATTTGTGTCATTAAAATTTTATCATCCATGCAAATATATTATGACGGAGACATACATTCATCACAAAATTATTAGAGGCATATTTCATATAAAAGAAGAAGAAAATGTTAAACGAGGGCTACGAATTCATTAAATCATTGACACATAAATTGCCAAAACTCCCTTTTATTAAGATTGGAACCCATTACATCATAGATCAAATATATCTGTGAGACTTTCTCTCAAATAAAAACATTACATGAGACTTTACAACAAATAAATTAGAACTTCTACATGGATACATAGTTTTGTGAAAACCAACATCAATAATAACTTAGAACAAAAGCCTAATATACTGAAAATCTCTTATCGAAAATCTACTTGATTCATCCCTCTATGCCTTCCTTTATAGGCTCTCTCACTTCATCTACTCCTTGTGAAGGTTACTTGATCCTGCCTTTCATTTGGTCTTCTTTGATGAAATCCTAGAGTTGTTACCCTTTTCTTTTATTGATCCTTTCAAGATTGACTCCACTTTCATGTTTCCATAGGTGTGCCTCCCGATTTCCCTGTTGTGTATGCTCCAATGTTTTAATTTTATGTCATATTTAAACTTCTAGTGACCTGCTTCTGATAGCTTTATCCATTTATCTTCTATAACTGCTCTTCACCATCTCTTTCCAAAAAAATCAAAGACCTAATAAGTGTCTACCACAATCCATTGACTTTCCCACGAATAAATGTGTTGCTAATGCATTCGGCTCTTGATTTTCTTGTGCTTCACTTCTTATGGTTGTTTATCCTTCAAAATGAAGGACCCAACTCTAACACTGCCTTCAACACATTATCCTTGAAATTAGAGTAATCGGCGACAAAAACATTGCATGTCTACAGTATTGCAAAAAATTGTCTTGGAGACTATGCAGAGGTATCATTTGTAAATTCAATGAGTTGGGGATAAATGAGCTCCTAAAATTATTCATCAACATGGGTAGTGAGAGCACTCAAAGTGATGATGTGGTGTTGCACATCTGGACGAAGGTCACAGAGCACTTGCATGGTGGCTTGTGAGGCATCCTCTATCTAATTAATCTGAGCATCAAGACCTGGGCCAATAGTTCTTTCTTATGCTCCAAATCTAAAGTACTCATAGCTTGCACAAAACATTGTTTGACATTCTCGTCGTGTGGATAAATGGCCTGATTTTTCTTGGAAAGAACGTCTCTCTAGTCAAATACTTGACTGAAAATATATTGAGAGTCGGGCAAAAGCTAAGGAAGAGTATCTTTAACTATTGATGTGGCATCAATTTGCTGAGAAACCTACTCATGGTATTGCGAGCATGAATCTGGAACTAAATGTGAAATTTTATTCAGAATAACCTGCAACTCCTGATTCTGTGTAACTAATTTAAAGAAATCCACTTCAACAAACTCACAACATTCGGCAGGGGAATAGGCGGCAAGGTCATCAAGCTTTTCATCAACAAATGCAACAATAAATGGCCACATAGACTGAAATTTGGTACTTAAGCTTTATATTTGTTGCTTTAGCTAGAATTTTTCGATGTGGAGTTGATCACACTCGCTTGTAACCAAGGCAAGTTGTTGATAAATTTGTACACCGAGATTCCATATGAACCATATAGTATTCAATTTTTGTAGCAGAGACATGGATAAATTAGAACAACAATGAGCTAGAGAATGCAGTAAGTGCATCTACGGAAATTGTATCTGATAATGGAAAATGAGCTTGCAGTGGTGGGCCATTGGTAGCTGACTTATTTGACTAGCACTAGGGAGATGATTCCCACTCCTGGTCATGCTCCTTGGAGATATCTTGATGAATATGTAACAAAACTAGTGTTGGAAGAAAAGGAACAATATCATGCTACTGTGGAGTGAGAGAAAAGAATCGCTGGTAGTGCTAAGGATCACTAATGAAAGTAGTGGCCTATTCCATAGAGAAAGCTAAATTGGGTGGGGAAGAGGGGATGGTCAATGCAGGAAAAGTTGGCTTAGAAATTGGTGCAAATAGAGACATAATATGGACAATGGATGGAAATAAAATGATGGAAGTGATAACGACTGACTCAGTATCCATGTTGGTAGGTTGATCAAACCTTGTAGTAGAATCAAGTCGGTTGGAAGTAGTTTCTTCAGAGGTTCTAGGTGAAGCATTAGAGGTGGAGTGTGGAGAAGGGGGATGGTCTTCAGTGTCAGGTGCAATTATGTCTATAGTTGCAGGATGTTCATCAATAAGATCAATGACACTAGATGAAGACGATGTGGGACTTTGATGTGTCTAGTGAGGGGAAATGAACTAGAGGTGGTAGCTAGTGGGAGAGTGGAAGCAACGATGGGTGGCACATTAGAAAAAGGTAAAATAGAATGAAAAATTTTAGCTTGATGGATGAAAGAACCTACCTCTGTCTAGGTCATGTGTGCTGAAGTAATTTGTTCCTGTACTTTATTTAATAGCGGCTAGAGGCCTTCATGTGTATCAGATGGATGCTTGTGAGAGGAAGATGGAGCATCCTCATTGGAGTCGTCGGGACACATAAAATTAAAAAAAAGGAATTTCCCAACTTGCTACATATAAATTATCAAGATCCATGAAAGAACCTCGCTATGGAATGCATTCTCATTGAGATAGAATGACATCTTGTGCATGGGAAAAGTTATTGGATTAACATTCATTGGTCGAATATAACAATGGATTTGACTAATATCAAACCAAATTTTGTGAGCATAACAGTCCAATAGTAGAAGAGACAGTCTCGAGCTATTGCAGGTAACATCGACCATCTTGTCGTACTAGTTTCCAAAGGAAATGTCATTATAGTCATGAATAATTGTATCCTCAGTGTTGTGACACGGGGTATATGCATAAGAAAGTGGCTCATCATCATAGGCAAGTGCAAGGTATCTTCCTTCAAGAGGGCACCATTTTTACATGGTGAGAGGAATAGGTAAATACCCAAAAATAAAATAAGTAGTCGTGGCAAGGACATCTTCAGTGGCTTCAAATAACTCATTGAGAAGGTAGCTAGGCAAATTGAGTTGTCTCCTCAGGCATAGGCCTCTATAACATAAATTTTGTGAAGAGAGCACTCACCTCTGGTGAAATGTCGCATGAGCCTTTTGGAAATAATAGTACACGCCACCTTGATAGGATGATTGTTGATCATATCAATAACTACTCCTCGACCCTTCCTCAGAGCCATAACGTTTATAAAGGTATTGCAATCTTAAAAATCATCATCCCAATTTTTCTTATTTCCATTTACAACATCATTTGCATCAAAGAACTTTTCTAAGGGTACCAAACCTTTAGGAATCACATTACTCTTCTATTGGACAATTTTATGGCCAACCATTGAATATGTCCAAGGAAACCCATCCTTATATTCCTTTGTTGGTACATCTTCAGCTTCCATTTCTTGATCATTTTATGAATTAGTGAATTCCCCTACTACTTCCAAAAACATTTTAATTTGTTCTTCATCCTCAAATACCTGCTAATATTTGATATTGTCTAGTAAAGAAGGTCGACTAATAATTTCAACTTCATACCTCAATTTTGGATTTAATGGGGGCTTGAAGGTGTTGGTTGCCATTGTTAGTGAATCAACCAATTTGTTTCCATCCCTTGGTAGAAATTGAACATTGAAATCTGAGAAGAAATTATCTACTAGATCCCACACTTCATTCTGATAGGATCTAAGCCTTGGATGTTTTGTCTGTCATTATTCTCTAACTTGCTTCACAAATAGTTCAAAATATCCAAATACATAAATACATTCTATTCCCATATGTTTAGTAGCTTGTAAGAAAGGGGAATCATTGTTGAGCCTCAAACCTGCACCTTCCTATACACCCTCTTAGCCTTCTTTCTCCACTCACTCCATTCATCCAGTTGTTAAATCATTGCATTATAGTCTAAAAAGGACTGTTTATATGGTTTTCTGACTATATTGTTGACTGTTGTTTGGTTTAGTTCTTTTGTTCATGCAGCTGCAGAAACTTGTCATTTTCTGTAGCCAGCACAGGATTCCGCAGCTATTTTGTTAAAAGCTGTAATCTAGGTGTCCTCTGAAGAAATGAGCTACATGGGAAAGCTCCAGATGGAAGGTACATGGAACGTGTCCCTTAAAATCGGCCAAATCATCCATGAGAGGCCGCGGTCAACTAAAGTCAAAGACAAGGCCAACCAAAGAGTTCAGCGGTGGCACGTCACTGTTTTGGGCATGTGAATGATACGTGGCATAGCTCTGAGCTCACGAAGGCACCAGCACACCTGGAGATCGTTCCTGAAACATGAATCTAACAACCAACCACTCCGAAGATTTAAGAAACATGACGACAGTTACACTAGATCTCGGCTGAAGAGATCTATGTGTCTATGGCAACGTAGTTAATAGCGTAGAAGTTGTTAGTTAGCTGTAGTATTTTTGCATTATAAATAATGCGTCGTTGAACGCTGTAGAGAGACTTTTGATGCATGTGAATTCTAAACTGCTTATGTAATTTCGCGTTGCTGGTTATCTTATCACCCCACTGTTTTATATGGTGTTGTTTTAATACATGAGAAGACTTTTCTGAAGATAGCCGTGTGATTATTTGATTGGCTGAAGTGGCAGAGGGCCCCTGCATGCTGAAGCCTTGTAAATTGGTTATTTAGTTTCATTATGTTTTTGTTTTTATCATTAGCTTATATATAATATGTTGTTTTATGTTTCTGCTGTTCATATCTTCACCTTTGTTTTCTTAGAGCTGTGAAATGATCAGTGCTTTTCTGCAGGTTCTCTTAAGCAGCCCGGGCAATTTTTCATCTTTTTGATAACTTTTGGCGTATGAGATCATCTTGTCCTTCCTGCTAACTTTTATTTTCTGGAGTTTAAATTCAGCATTGTCCTTTTCAAGTTGTGATTTTCTTATTTCTTTTTCTGCTAGTTAGATATCATACTGCTCATCAATTTATGATTTCTTTCTATGGTCAAATGACTATATCAACAAAGAATCAGAATATTACTAACTGTAGCGTGATTTAGTTGTCATATTGCTTACTCATGGTTGCTTTCCATAAAGTAGATTGAGCTGAATGGTAAAGGACTAGAAGAGCTTAAGTAGGGTGATTAGTTCTTTTATGCAACTTACATTTAGATATCATATTGCTTGACATGTTCATGATTACTTCCCCAAGGTAGATTGAGCTGAAGGGTAAGATTGAAGAATTCAAAGTAGTGTGATTAGTTTCTTTAATGCAATTTACTTCTGAACAGTAGATATTCATATTGCTTAACTATTTATGTACTCCTCCACCAGGGAAATGAGCCGAGGCAAAGGATCTGAGTTAAAGTAGTGTAATTAGCTGCTTTGCTTAAATTTGAGTTGTTTTCAAGTTTTTTCTTTCTTTTCATTTTCAGCAGCAAGGATACTGGGCCATTGTCATTAGTTCACTATTTGATGCATTTATTTTCTCTTAAGAATCGATTTCATTTTATTTGTTGTAAAGCTTTCTTTTAAGCACTTTCAAGTTTAGAAACCATCACCACCCACACTCCATACTTCACTTTCATTCTCACCATCACACATTAAGAAAAAATAAAATCCAAAAACAAACTAAAAAGCTTAAAACGACAAAAGCCCAAGGAAATGGTTATCTAGTACATATAGTACACTTCACTTCGTCAGTTTACGAACCCCGGGTTGACAATTTAAATAGCAATTTAGATCACACTAAATTGACCAAACAATCATCTCACCTTTATGGGAAAGAAGAAGAACCTCTGCACCATTCCCTTCCTTTGAATATGCTCCATCAAAATATAGCTTCCAAACAACACTTATTATTGCTTCCTTATTTTGAATTGCTGGAGGAACCTGCACCTGTGTATCCTCAACAACTTCTTCAGATACTCTCAACATGAAACAGGAAAAATTATCTTTTTCCTGACTGTAAATAGGAGAGTTACTAGAACCCTCCTTTGTGATGGTTTTAACAAACCTCGAATCCCTATACAACCTTATTTCATCACCCCCAAAAATTGGAATCATTTCATAAGTGAAATCAAGCTTCAACACTCCTCCCATCTTAGCTCCCCAAGATCTATAAATGACATTCCAAATTGAGCTAGGATGTTCGCAACCACAATGTGCATTACAATACTTCTAGATCGAATCTGAACCAGAGATACCACAAGATACTTAACAAGTCCCACACACTTTACCTTCTTGGAATCAAAGGAATATAAATCCATAAATGGTTTTGTAATCTAGAGGTTCAACTACTTCATCACCAAGAGGGGCATCAAGTTATGGGAAGCCCCTGAATCCAACATAAAATTATGAAGAAGTATGCATTAAGAGATAAATATAGAAATGATTAGTTGAAGAGTCTTGTTCCTCCACATGATGACCAAACATCACCATTGGTCTCTCCTCTTGCAAATTGTATGTGTCTGTTGCACCATTATTAGATAAATTGATAAAATATGAAATCTATGTTTTATAAGATACTTCTTCACCAACTCGGTCAATGGAATAGGTATTTTTATTTTTTCCAATTCTTCTTAATGTTGAAAGAGTGAGTCTCATTTGCTACTTTAGATTGTTCTTTGTCTACTGAATTCTTTTTCTGCACATTTTTTCTGCTCTTTCTGCACATTTCACTGACTAGCTAAAGCTCATTGGAATTGTTTTTCTTGTGTGAATTTAATTTGTTGGCTTCTAGAAATCTCTCCTTGTTAAACTGGGATTGTTCTTAAAGGATGTTTCCCCTTTTCATCTACCTTTCGTAGATGTTGTTGAACTGTTTGATTTGGTTTGTCCTCTACATGATCTTGGGTTCTTGACTTCTTCCTTGATCTTAAATCATACTTCTTATGCAACTCTGTCTACATAAAATATATAAATCTCTAGCAATATTAATCAATTTCTTCATCATATAATGTAATTTGAGGTTCGATATTTAAATCCTCATTATCCATTATTCCTTCTTCTTCCTTTGACATAGTAGAATATTGGTTTTCCTAAAACCTAAGAGTCTCCTCCACAACTTCTTCTAGTTCATATTCAAAATACAAAGGGGGTTGAACTTGATCCTCCTCTTTCTTTTCCATTTGCATGATTTTCAATGGTGGTCTCCTAAATTTAGGATTAAAACATCTATTATGCGCCTGTTGAATTTGTCTAGGAGAATTTTTATTATCGAGCACTAACTTCAGCAATTTGTTTTGACAAATTCCTAATGACTTTTGTCATCTCATCCAACTTTTTCTCATGTGAATCTTTGGGCTAATTGGAAGGTTTTGCTTCTTCCTTCCCTTTATTTTTATCAATTGTTTCATTGTTTTGCTTAATCTTCTCTGTTGCAGATAAATTGGCTTCAATCTCCTATGCATCCATTTGAATTTGGTCTAATGAAGGTGACCTCCTTTCCCTCAAAGTAAAGCCAAAATCTAATTCAAAGGCTCTTGCAAACATCACTTTTGCACCAACAGTAGGTGGTTTTATTTCTACAGGAAGACTATTATACATTTTATTAAACCTCTTAATGAATTCAACCACTTCTTCATTAAGTTTTCTCCTTATTGCATTAGACTTAGTCAATAAATATCCATGATCTTTCTTCTCTCCCCATGTCTGTATAAAAGAATTCTCCAATCCCTCCTAGGTGTTAATTGAATTTTTTGGGAGGGGCTTGAACCATTTTCTAGCTTCTCCATCTAATGACTACACAAACAACCTCATAACCACATCTAGATATTCCACATTCAAATTTTCTGCAAAAACACAAAATGTGGCTACATGTTTCTCAGTTGTGATTTTAGCCTCTCTTGTAAACCTTGCTAGTAACTTCAGATAATCCTAAGACATAACATTCATAGGTTGAGGAAGATTTAAAAGAGCATATCAATTCAAAAGGAAAACTGAGATAACCATACTTTGAGTTTGAAGAGGAGTAGAAGTCTTTCCTACCTAAAATAAAAAAGGAGGAGGTGGAATAACATATATGGGTATTAGCTGGGAAACTGCAGGGACAATTTCGTATGACACAAAAGGATCAATAGTTTTGATTTCTTTAATGTCTAAAATATGTGGAAAAGAAAAAGACACTAACTCAAAAGACCTCTCTTCAAGAGTAGGTTCAAGAAAAGGGGTTAGAGGAGAGACTGAACTGCTTTGAGAAAAATCCAAATTTCTTATAATATCCTCTAAGTGATGAAATCTTGGATATTATTATAAGGAATTAGTACTAGGAGCTGACAGAAAGGGACTTGGAGTTGATGGAGACTTTTTTGTCAAAACCCTCTATGAAATTAGGTTTTGAGGATCAAAAAGGACTCAAGCTTTCTATTGTGAGGTGTCTGACCTCGTGTGAGGCATTTTTGGATCCAAGAGTACTTATTTTAATCAATCTTGGTGAGAAATCTCAACCAACATACTTTATTTTGTCACCAGACAAAGAAATTATTTATGAAAGACAACCCAGGGAAAAATAACTTCTATCTCCATTCCCCAACAATGGTGCCAAAAGATGTTGTAACCTAGAGACAACTCCGAACTGAGTAAAGGTCAATGCCTAGGACATCTATTCAAAAGGATAACACATTTAACTTTTTTTCCCATTATGATAATTTAGAAGATTGGTCTACAGGTAATGTTAATGAAATCGTCTTGGGTGAAGATAGTTCTCAATTTGGCCTCACTGGAATGAAACTGATTCGAAGTCGTAACAAGATGTTGGAAAGAAATAATAAAAAATCCACAAATAAAGGCTTCTTATCACATAATATTTTATCTCAAACTTTAGAGGAAAATATGAAAGATTGAGAAATGAACTTGCAGAAAATAGGAGCTCATATTTGGGTTATGTTAAAGATTACATGTATTATAATTTTAGTAAATCTAAATAATAAAAACAACCAACAGATTCATTACTGTTTTCCATGGAAGTTTCAAAAGACTATTTGGAATCACCTTGAGAAGGTTATTATTCTCCAATAAATGTTCAAAACATTACATATAAAATTCTTATCTATTAAAGTAAAAATTCGGAAGCCCAAATGGTTCTCTCAAGCTTCTTTTATAGTTACAATATAGTGGTGACAATTATAAGAACTGTTAATTGTCTACCAAAATACTTTAACAACTACTTTAGTCCTATTTAGTCTTTTTGACAAATTGAACTTTTACAAAACTGAAAACCAAAATTGTGTAATTATTACAATACAATAATTCAAAAATTGATAAAATAAAGCCAGGTGGTTATCTTTCACTGGATGACTTGTGATTCCTGAGTAGGCTCGCTTGTTGAAGGTCCAACTTATGTTGCTGCTACAGTGGGAGACATCCATGGTATGCATTTCTTTCATGCAGTCAGATCGGTACATGGGAATTTAATGAACCTTGTGTGGGCCATTTTAAATTAGTGATTATGTTGTAAGGGGGATTTTCTGTAAAAAGGGTTTTGACCAACCACAGTAGCTAAAAATCTCTGTGAAGATAGTTGACAATGGATGCCACTTTGAGAAGTGTTGTTTTCTCATGAGAAGAATTGATTTTACTTTTAGCCTCCACCATCCAAGTTTCATAAGATTCCCAAGGAAGCATATCTCCCTATTGGTCCCAGTAGGAGGGAAATCCTGCCCTCATCCTCTTATCAAAATTTGTATTAAATTTCGGAACTAATTTTATGATTTCACCCAGTTTTGTCTTTATTGTTTTTTCTGTACAATTTTTTCTTCATCATTTTATTGATTTATAGCACTAGCTCTATCCTCTCTTCTACTTTCATATTGCTTAATTCCCTAGAAGACTTGGAATTAAGTAAACTGAGCATCTTCTTTGCCAGTTGAGCACGTTGCTAGATTTTCTCTTTATGAGACGAAATGATGCTTCCCAAGTCTACCATTATTAGTAGATTGTCCCAGATAGCTTTCACTTGTTGAATAATATCATTCCAAATTATTTCTCTGGCTTGTATACGTGACATATTTCCTTTTACCTATTCCCTCAATTCCTTAATTTCACTACAAGTTGTCTGGTAATCATTCTGATATTTCAATGCATTATCCTTTTCCATAGTCAATTGTTTCTCTTTTATCTTTAGGAGTTCCTATGTCTCCTCCAAGTTCTTTTTCATCTTTTCATATCGTCCTCTGAAATATTTAAATCTCTCATAACTCTGGTCAATTTTTCAATTGGATCCTTTGAATCTGGTTGTACTAGGATGGTGCAGACATGTGAATCTAGCTTCTACTATAAGCTAACATTCATTTCTTTTAAGGCAATCACTTCATTACTTATTTCTAGTAGCTCTTTCATAAAAAATTCCTTTTCCTTCTCCACTTGGGCCACCTCTCATGCCATGACATGCTCTATAGTAGGCAATTTCAACTTCTTTCTAATCTCTTAGATTTCTATTTTTGCTCCTTGTAGAAGCTTCTATACAATAGACCTATCTTTAGGATTAACACTAATTTTCACAATAAAAATTATCAATTCTTAATTATGAGTAAATTAGGCTCTGGAATTTGTTTTTTCCAACATTAGTTGATTCACAACCTTTCCCAATAAATTTTTGTCTTATTTACTACTAGGGATGTTTACTCAAATCACTGTAAATTAATTCTCCATTTTTCATGTGTAAGTTAGTATTATCATGTAATGGAATCCGCTTGCATTCATAGTTATATTTACAGTCCTAAAACCTGTTGGTGAATAAACAATTACAACAAATGGGTGAGAAAAATATAATTTGAGTTGGTTTCTTTCTAAATCCATGGCTAACAACAATCTAGTATGATACTCAGAAATTGGCTGACCTTCTACCCGGGACACAACAATTTCTTTCATTTTGTTGTTCTTCTCCTCAATTTGACTATACATCTCTTGTAGAATCGAAACAAAGCTTTGTGAGGATTTTTCTAGGATAGGGTAATAAGGTTTGCATGTCACTTCTCCCAATTCCGACTGAAAACCTAATATAGTACATGAAATTCTAACCAAAGGCTGAGACTCCTCGTCTTTTTCATGCAGTTTTGGCTTCTTAGAGTCATGGCTAGTTTCCTCATCTAAATCAATTATTTCTTCAAATTCCCTCTTCAAAAAAATTTCAGTGGGATGAGGAGTTTCAATCTCCATTCCTCTTCCTATATTAGATTTACCACCAATGGCCAATTTCTCAATATATGGTTTGGACTCATGGGTGTAGGGAGCATAAGAGTTCTCTACCCTTCTATTTGAAATGATAGGGTGCAGACCATAAAGCCACTTTTCCCCTTGTTGGAACTGCATAACTTAAAGTATTCTCTCAATTTCCTAATAAAGCATCTATTATTTACAATGAAAGGCTTAATAGTCTTAGGAAACTTGAATAAATTACCTTTCTTTGCTATTACATAATGAATCTGATCCACATCCATACTTTGTCTAATGAATTCTAGAGGAAGCAATGTCATTAGCACAAAAGAAGGAATCATGTAAGGGGAAACCTCTTCTCCATACATTCTAATCTCAACATCATCTTCAAATTGAAACAAATCTCTAACTTTGATATCTTTGCTAAGTTGTAAGAAGGCTTGAGCCTTTGGTAAGAGACATGGACATAACTATTTATGATAGAATAAATGACTGACATGAAAGAGGTAGTGAAGTTTTCAAAACCTTCATAATTTGGAAGTATTCTTACAATATCAATCCAGATTATTATTGATTGTTTTCTATTATGAACATCCATTATGTTTAGGCCTAAATGCACAAATTTCTCTACATGGACGTAAAGGAAGAAAGAAAATACCAGTGATGGAAACCTAAAGAAGCCTGTAAGATTTAAATTCAACAACTGAGAGTTTATCAAGCCTTCCTATAATGTTGGAATATCAAGAATACTCTTAGGCTTAATGATTAAATTAAACATTCCTAGCACAACACACCTAATGACAGTAGTGTCGTCCCTTCCCAAAACCCCAATAATTACTTGTAGAATTGGTTTAACATGTTCATCAAAAGTTTCCAAGGGAAATTGAGTTGGTTCAGAAAATAAAACTTGTCTTGAAGGCATAAAATAAAAAGATAATTTGGTATACTCTCTAACAGAAAAATTTTGAAAATTTGCTAACAGGGTTTCTTCTATAAAAGTGATATAATATTCTAAAGAGGGAAAGTCTATGGCTTGCTGAATTAGAAGAGCAGAGGCCTCAAATATATTATCTCCTACAACATTCATCACAAAACATTGTCGGGGATACATTGCAGAATCTAACCATGTAATAAACTCAGGATAAACATATGTATAAGGAATTATAAAGGAGAATATAGGAGAATCAATTTGACTCGCTAAGACATTCTGGCAGAGTTCCATCAAATTTAAGGAGAAAAGAGAGTCAAAGACATCCCTCTCTATGTCCATGAGGGAAATGTGAGTTGCAAATCTAGTTAAAGTAGTTTTATTTGACATTTTAAAGACACTAATTGGGTGGACACAATATATAAATACCTGAACACTGAATATTGACTGTTATGGCCTAAATCTACTTCAGGCGAAGAAAGGCAGGTCTAAGGTAACAACAAACCACACTTAACCTGGTAGCTAGCCCTACCAAGTTGGGATAGGGATCTCTACTTGTCAATCTCAAGCAAATATAGCAAATGAGACTTGAGATGACTGATGTAAAGACTAATTTTAGGCTAGGTATATGCTCAGATGATTTTTATTGAGTTTTATGTTGGTTTGTTGGATCAAATGTGAAAGGTAGTTTTAGGTTCGGGGAATGGACTCAGTCTTGAAAAGGTTTCTGTGGAGCGAGGTAGGCAAATGATTTAGTACTTTGAAATAAGTGAAATGGAAAGTCTTAAGACTAGTGAGGAGTTGGAGAGGGCATGAGAGTATCAAGAATCCTCTTCAAACAGTTGAAAACATGTAAAACCAGATAAACCCTAAGGTAGAGCACTGCAACATCAATGAATTCCACCTTTATACTTGATTCATTTAGTTAAGCTGAAAAGAGAGAGATGATGGTACACATAAACACATGATAACTTAAATCACAGAAGGAAAGGAAATACTAAATCACCTTGCCACAAGAATCCCACAAAATGTTGCAAACCCTGGTCTATTTCCTTGCCAAACTGCAGAGATGAATGTACAATAATGCTCAAATCATTCACAAGAGTCCAACCTTGACAAATGACTGAAAAAGCACATGATATAGACCTCCAAACTACCTATGCTATCCATCAGGGGTCGAATCCATGAGAATAGGGGTGGTTTCAGCCATATCTAAACTAGGAATACAAAAGTAGGCTGTGGAACAACTTGCCTCTAAAACTTAGGAAACTTATTCATTCATCTCCAAACTGCCTACAACTAATGTATCTACCTTATCAAGTCAATTTTTATCATTTTTACATCATATTACATCAATTTACATCAGGTCACATCATGAATTTGATCATAAGAGAGAAAAATTCGAAGTGGAAGAAAACTAGGTGAAAAACATAGGCTTTTAGCAAAATTGGCACTTTTTCCTCTTATGTGTAGCGCCACTTTGTTTGTGCATAGCACTTTCTCCTAGCTGAATTGGGAGGCCTTCCCCTTCACCAAATTTGCTCTGAGTTGGCTTGTTGGAAAGGTCTATTTGTCTACTTTCTAGGACAAGTGGAATGTTTGAATTTGGTGCCCATATGCCACTCTAAAAATCAGTTTTCCCAGCACTGCTTCTTGTGTGGCCAAAAAGTCACAGAGAGGGCATTTTTTAGGTGTTTTTGACCCTTTTGGGGGTCCAAAACTTCTCAAAATTTCCTAGTAATTTCTAGGTATGCATAAATTTTCATAAGGAATAAAAAAGTTCAAAGTTTTCTTCCAGAGGAGGTCCCTATCAAAAGCGAGCGCCAGGTGGCGCAACGCACCTACCGAAAAAACTTGTTTTTTCCATGAAAAATTCAAAATTGCTAAAAATTTTATCAAATTTCTTGAAATTTGTCATGAGTGATATGCATCAAGTAATATGCTAGGCTAATGAAGCTTCAGCCAAGATATTGAGCTTATCTTGGCCTTTCTTGCTCCTCAAAGTCTTCCTCAACTTGGCTTTTAGGCACCTTATCCTAGTTTTGCAAATTTTGTTTCATGCCAAATAATGATAAGCCATGTGCCGCAACATATTTTTCTCTTTATTAGATTTCTCAAGCAGCTTCTCCAAGTGCATATTCGCCCTCTCTAGCCACAATTCTTGGTCAACATCAATCTCTTGCTCAAGGGGTGTCAATTTGACTTTCTTTCTTTTTGTTGCATGCTTGTTTTCCCTTATGGTTTGCAACTCGACGATTGTCTGTTTATCATCCAACTACTTGTTCCATTGCTCAAGATAATTAATGATCCACTAGGCCTTCACCTGTTAAGAGATAAGTCATGGATGTCAGTTTCTTGTTCTTTGATGATCTCCTTGAGTTTTGAGCTTTAGGAGCCCAAATCAGTATCCTCCTCCTCAATCAAAATCAAATCTCTCTCCTGACCTTCAGAAGGCCCTTCCTTATGCAATGGTTGCTTCCCTTTATCCTGTACCTACTCTGCTGAAGAAGAAGGCAAAGCGCCTTTCACCTGGGGTTAAGATACCAGTTGCCTGTTGTCTGGTGAAGGAAATGAGACCCCTTCCACCCTTGGTGGAGATAGTACTCGTTTTGCAGCTGCAAATAGCCTCCTCATCCCCCTTTCATAAGTGACAAACACTGGCACACCAGTAGCTTGAGTCTCATGAACCTTTGGTTGATTTGAAGGGCCTACCTCCTCTTGAAACACTGATGGGGTCACTTGAGGGCTTTTGAAAACCTCATGTGAAATGAAAGTATCCCATGAAACATTCAACAAACTCAGCTGATGCAAAACAACAATCTTGATCAATGAAAAATGAAAAATGTTGTTGAACTGTTGATGAAGAGGTTTCCTTTGCACCAATGTAGCCATTTTCTCAATGTTTCTGCGTATGAAATAGGGCAGGTTCATCATCCTCACTCTAGTGAAATGCATCAATAATCTAACATGATAAGTGTACAAGCGAGAAAATATTCCTTCGCAAGTGAATTATTTGATAATAAGCTTCATGAGTGGATCATAGGTGTCCTGTAGGTATCTAAAAGGAAAGACCCTACTGATTTATTTTTGATAACTAGCCTTTATATAAGACTCATAATGCTCTTTGCCCACAAGTTGTCCTTTGTTCCACTGTTCACCTACATTTGGAATACCTATTGCTACAGCTATAGTTTCAGGTGTCAAAGTGAAGGAAATACCTGCTAAGTTCACTTGGCCATTGTAAAGATGAAGGAAAAATATCCTGGCAAGTTCATGGTGGTATTTCACCCTCTCCACCATCTCACAAAACTGGTAACAAGACCAATGTTTAAAACATGTTACTGCAAAAGGACAAGATAGTAACAGTGAGAGTGTGGTGGGCTCCTCCCGGATGTGTTTTCCTCCCTTATGTGGTTTTCTTGGTGCATGAATCTCTTTGGAGGAATCACTCACAGTTTCCTCATCCCTTTCATAAGTTGAATTTGTTTCCATATTTGCCACTATATGGTGCAAAATAATGAGTATGAAGAGATTTTATTTCGAGAAAAGGTGACTGATGTTTTCTTCTTTGGGATTTGATGAATGGGACTAATGAGTTGAAGGTTTTGATGTTGGTTGTAGGGTTATTAGGGAGTGATAGGGTTTTGGGAATGAAGATTAGGGTTTGGGGAATAGTGGGAATTAGGTGTTAGGGTTTTAGGGTTTGGGAAAAAGGGAGTAAGATGAGTGTAAATGAGAGAGGGAAAAGCGAATAAAATTAGGGAAACTTAGTGGAGAGGGATGGGATATGGTAGAATTATGTAGGGGAGTAAAAATTGCAAGTATGACAAAATTACAAAACCCTAGACATTTTTGCAATGCAACTGTGAAGCAAATTATGGTTTGATTTTTCACCTATCAAAACACCATCAATGATGATAAAATGTCTTGCTATGGCAAATAGGAGGCTTTACTTACTTGGAGGAATGATGTTGCAAAATTTTGGAGCTTTTAGAAGGTCGTTTGAATGAATTTGTGGCTTGGCAAACTGGTGCGCTGTGCCAACACCTAGGTGCGTCGTGCCAGTTCAAAGTTCTGTGTAAATCCTATGAACTGTGCGCCGCGCCAGGTAGGTGTGCCACGCCTATGCCCAGGTGCAGCGCACCAAGAGGAATTTCAAAACTTTGTTGCGATTTCCCTCTTTTCACCTCAAATCATGATTTTCTCCTTGTTCTCTCACTTTAGCACAAAAAATGATGTCTTCAGCACAAAGAGCACTTTATATACTTTTGATTTTAATTTTTCATTTAGAAAAATCATTTTCTAAAGTTTTTTTTTCACTTTGTTCTTTAAAAACTTTGTTTTGTAGTTTGGCTCTCTTTTTGTCATTTGATGGACTAATGTTGGGATTTTATTGTCTCTTTTGCAAGAATTGGAGTGCAAAAGTTTGGCAAAGTGACCCAGGGCTGCAGATGACACTTTATTACATATGAAAACGATAAAATTACATAAAATTTGTACAAGAAATGGAAAAACCCTGTTTTCACCTCAAAATAGAGTTTTGAGGTAAAAACCCTTTATGGAGAAAATCATCAGTAGAATTTGTGATTTTATGAACTTATTGAACATCCTCATGTGACTACTGGCCTCTTATTGAGTTTTTGAAGATCATGGTGGCAAACCCTAGACCTAATGAGACTTGAAGACCCTAAAAAAATGGCTTTTGCAAATGTAAATGACAAAAAAGACTGTAAATGACCTTAACTTGTGAAAATAGGCCAGCGGGTAAAGACCATGAGGGAAATTTGACAATGAACCACTTCCATCAATTGATCCATGACCTAATGGAATCCAACTGATCGGATGAGACACCTAAAATGCATGCAAAAAGAGAATTTGATCGCTGATGGAGGGATGAAGATATCGACACTAACACTGATGTTGGAATCCAAGTATAAAATGTTGGTAGATGTGGGCGTGCTTATAGATGTGTGGAAACAGAATATAAAATTCACTTTATGAAAATTGAAAATGATATTTCATGCGAAAATGAAAAAGAGGTGCGAGGGAAAACAAAATTAAATATGGAAGTGACAAGTTACGGAGTGATGTGACAAGTGGTAATGTGGACAATATCACAAGGGTGACATGGATAGTTGTATGATGTGGACAATGAGGTGTAACTAAGAATTAAATCCATGCTCAATTTCCATAGACCCGAGGTGGTTACCCTCTATCGTTCATGGGAGAACCCATAGTGGTAAGTGAGACCATCCTCAGGTGATGTCGTGAGAAATATTAGCCATTGATCCAAAGTCAACGATCAAGCGTTGACTCTTTTATGGGGGCACCCATACAGATAACTCTTGTGAAATTTACGATTGTAGGTTTCCTTTGTGGGGAGGGCCTGACAACACTGTTAAATAAATAGATTTTACATGCCTTCCACTTAACTCTTCACATGCTCGAATCTTCGTTGAATCCCATCAGAACCCACCGAGCATGTTCCTTTAATGAATTCTGCATCACCTCAACTTAGCAATAACCGAGCTTCATTTCTCAAAAATAAAATCTTATTCCAAACCAACATTTGATTTTGACTTTTCCCTTTATTATTATTATTATTTTTTTTGAGATAGATGATTTTCCTTTTTCATATTTTGACATGGTGAAAATGAGCTACAACAAACAGTTCATTTATAAATTGAAATTTTGAATGTATAACTACTGCATATTTTGTATCTTGGTTGTAGCAACTGTTTTTGTTTTCACACGCCACGTGCCCGCCCCCCCCCCCCCCCCCCCCCAAGGAAATGGACAAAATAGCCTACTATTTGATGTGCACACATAGGTGAAAAGCAGGTTGGTGTGAGCATATCAAGATGGAAAATTCACATACCAAATTGGTGACATGGTCGTTATGGACTATTTTTTTGAAAAGGTTAAAAACAAGATGGTCACATTATTTATAAATATTTTATGCCTATATATATATATATATATTTCCAATACAGCCATCTAGTCATAGTAGCTCATATTAGTCTCATAGAAATCAAAACAAAGATAGGTGAACCAAGGAAATCGAAAATGACAGAATCTGACCATGAACATATTATGGAGACTTGCATTCTTATCACCCATTATAAGTAGATGATGCAAATGGGAAGCCTTGAAGCCAAGTCTATAATAGTCAAGTGTAATATAATATAGTATAAGAGATCAACGCATGAATTTTGTAGTTTAGAAATGTGATAGCTGAATAATTTTGTAATTTTGAATGTGAATAAAATTCATGGATAAATATTTCACTCTGGTCTAGGATGCATTCATAATGGTGTATCTACATGTTATAAGTTATAGGTTCCTTGAGGTGCTTAAGTTTCTAAAGTTTTCCAAATTTCAAGGAGGCTTTATTTTTAGGGATAGGATATTTATTTCAACACCATAGATTTAGAATCAAGAGGGATCTAAAATTCTATTAAAATTTAGAATCAAGAGGGACTTAGATTTAGATTTAATTAAAAGAAATAATATATATATATTTTAGATGTCATGTATCATAGTCACGTTGAGCATGGAAGAAATTGTATAGATATGCATGATAATGGGTTATGTAAAATCGATTTCAGTATCTAGCAACCAAGTTGATATAATATTATTTTACTTAAAATGGAAATTCAACTCTCTAGGTTATGAACGACAATGAAATATTTTTATGTTATTAATAAATGGCATGTGTTAGTTTGATATAAAGCATGGAAAGAGTTACACACATGCTTCATATTGGATTTTAATATAGATTTTTTATTATAATATGGATGAATTTAGAATTTAAATAATTTATTATTAAAATCACTATAATAACATTGATTGCACTAAAAGGGACTTTCTACAACAACATATGAAGCATATTTGTAATTATTTCCATACTCAAATATTAAATTGATACATGATATATTTTAGTTCATTTAAGCATAAAAATGGCTTGCATCATACTAAGATTGTACTTATTTTGTTAGTCTATGAAACTAGAAAGATTCAAAATTGTTATTTTGTAAAAGTTTTACTTCTTGAATGTTCCTAATCGAAGGTCTTAAGATAAGGAATTGATTGAAATAATTGGATAGCCAAGTAAATTTAAGAAAGTTCATAAAATTATATAAAATTATAGAAACATATAACTAATATTTAAATTAACATACATTGATTGCATTAAAAAACACATTCTACAAGCCAAATGATATGAAACATATTTGTAATTCTTTCCAAGCTTAATATTAAATTGATACATGATATATTTTAGTTCATTTTAAGTATCAAAGTGACTTGCATCATAGTAAGATTGTACTTATCTTCTTAGTCTATGAAACTAGAAATCGAAATTTTTAAAATTTTACTTCTTCAATGTTCTTAATAGAAGGTCTTAAGATAAGGTAATTATTGAAATACTTGGATAGCCAAGTAAATTTAGAAAAGTTCATAAAATTATATAAATATAATAGAAAATCATTAATTTTTTTAGTATATTAAATTCCAATACATATGACTTATATCATGTTATGACTAAGCTCTTGTCAATGACCTCAAAAGAAATAAAATTGAATAAAACTTATTTCAATCCTTTTTCTATTTTTTAATTGAACCATGATATATTTTAGTTCATTTTAAGTATAAAAGTGACTTGCATCATTGTGAGATTGTACCTATTTTCTTAGTCTATGAAAATAGAAATCAAAATCATTATATTTTTAAATAAAAGTTATATTATATAGAATTATTTTTAAACTAGTGAAATAATTAACAGATCCATAACTGAAATAATGAATATATCAATAAATTTTCCATATGAAAATATATACAAATTACATTGTACATGAACATCCATAACCTGAAATAATAAGCATCCAGAAACAGAAATAATGTTCATGTATCCATAAAATATCCATGTATAAAAATATACAAATTTTATATCACATTTGAATGTGTCCTATGAAACAAGATTTAAAATATTCAAATTATCCTCTCTAAGTACCACTGGTACCCCTATGTGACCATTGGTCAAACATGGCATCCAAAATCCGGTACTGCAATTTCACACATTCAAAATCAAATTAATTAGATCATTATTTGTACAAAATAAACAATTTGGAAATACATTATTTTTAACCATAATAAATTACATATGAATCTACTAACCTCCCTTGAGTCAAAATGTAAGTCAGGAAAGATAGGCATCTAATCAATCTAGGTTTAGTTGTCCCATGCTGGTGGCTCAAATATTGGGGTTTGTGTCGACAGACCCACATTGCCAACACCTCCATACTCATCATCTCACCCATATGTAAACTTCATTGCAACATCGACACCACTCTGCATATGGGCCTATGTACATAATGGAAAATATAAATTATAATTAGTCTATGAATTAATTGGCACGCATGTAACTTAAAAAAGAAAATTTTGAAATCTTAGAAATAAAAACATTTACCTCAACTGCTAGTCCATGTGGTTGTACATAGTCACTCTCCTCCACATGAGTGTGATGAGGTGGAGGTGGAGGAGACTCCATGGAAATATGCACTAGTGGAGGTTGCTCTGGTTAATCAACTGCCCCCTCAGATGACCTTAGAAGCTCATCCACATAGTCAGGTTGTGTCTACATCTTATCATGAACTTATTAATATAAATGCATAAAATAAAAACTTATTATTATAAATAATACATTATAATTTGAAGATAAGAGTCAAAAGTTTTGTATATATGTACCTGATCTGTCTCACATGGGTTGTACACCCTCCAAGTGTCATGGATGGCATCATGACACATATGTGTATATGACAAAACTTGGTCAATGTGTAGACTCTTGAGATATGAATCATCATATAATGGAACTGGCAGGTCACAAGGCAATTATGGTGGTCTTATCATCTCTATGCAATGCAACTTATGCATTGGAAAATGTCATCTACATGATATTTGCAATTGTATGCTTAGTCTCGGTGTTGAGCTATGATGGATCCACTAGCTCTATTCATTATACCACGCTCCGAGAAAGTAATGGAAAAAATATCATAGGTGGTGGTACATGCACATGGTCCCTGCGAGCCCCAACACAATCATAGCTATGTCCCCTTCTAGGTCCATAAACTCAAATCCGGTGTTGGTTCAATCTAGCCTCATATGTAGTATGAACTATGCATATAAATACTTTGAAAAATAAATGGGGACCTAGTCATGGTTAGGGAACTGGCCCCAAGCTCCAATAAATCAATCATAATAAAAAGGGGCCACAACAACATTGTTAAAATATTTGAGTGGAATCACAACAACATGTCTAACATGATGGTTTGGAGTCATGTCAAACAAGTCCCCACGAACATCAATTTCCTTGGTGGCATATTTTACTGCCTTCCAAGTATCTAGGCTTGTAATATCTAGCCTCCTAATCCTATGTATGGAATGTAGGAGGTGGCCCTCTAGGCTCGCCATGTGGTCTATTTGGATCAACCTATTGATGCTCTCCAACATCAAATTCAAACTACCCCTAGTAGGTGACCTAGTAGGGACTTTACCCACCTCTCATGTGATCCATGAATGCTAGGCCCTAACATCCTCTAGTGTGATAGTGGCTATAGCATCGTTCCATGCAGAGATCAACATTGCATTGTCATCCTCAAATTTGCCTTAATGAGGGTATGTAAATCATAAATATAGTTTAACATATATAACAAACTAAGCATAATAACATATACATTAAATTCAAACGCATCAATTGAAGACAATTTAAAAATTAAAGACAATTTTAAGACATAAACACATAAAGTTTAAAGAGGATTTTAAAATTTAGGAGTTGTACTTGTAACAGGTGAAGATGGTCCACTATTTGTAACATGATCATTAACAAAGACATGAACATTTACTTAGTAACTTTGACTGTCGTCTAATCCAGGACCTACGAGTGTAACAAACACTTTGGTTCGGCTACATGGTCAATCACAAGCCCAACCATGTATAATAGACCCCTCCACACTTCGATGTTCTGCAATTGGGGGATGTATAGGAGATGGCTCTGCATATTACATATAATACATATAATATATATAAACTAATCCAAGAAAAAAACGTTGACTAAACTATTACATATAGTACAAAACTATTACATATAATACATATAAAATAATCCAATAAAAAAAGTTGACTTACAAAGAATGTTGGCAAGAAAACCATATCCAAAATCAAGCAGAATATTTTAACCTTCCTAAACATTAGAGTCCCTCTTTTGATAATTTATTAGCCAAAGTATTGATTTCCATGTAAACACAATTGAAAAAAGTTATCAAATTTAACTTGACATTTTTTTCCCATTTTTAAATAATGCATTTTATTCATAAAGCATAAATATGTAAATATATGTAAAAAATTGAAATAAACCTATTGGAAAAACAAACAAAATTTCATGGAAACCAAATACTCCATAAGAAAAGTTCTTCTAATGTTTGACTTTGACACATGACATGTACTAGGTGCAAGCACATAATGAAAAAGCACACTACATAATGAAATAATATGGTAAAAATGAGCAAAGAGTTAACATGCTTTTAATATTCACTTTAAATGAATTTTTCATCATCGATTTAATGTATGTATGAATGATGCATTGTCGAAACATGACCTCATGTATATAGTTATATATATGTGTGTGTGTGTGTTATGTCATGTCATACTAGTAAATCAATATTTAGGCTAACTTTAAAATTTTATGCCAATTCCTATTTTCACATTCAAACTTTACAATTATTCATGTGCTCATTAGTACCATATCATATACCAACAATATAAATCAACACATGAACACGTACAACATGAGAAATAACACATATGACACAAATATTTAACATGGAAACTCAAAAAGGAAAAAAACCCAAAGCTTGTTTGTTATTTGATGTAAAAAATAAGTTGATACTCTATTATATCAAATTTTTTGTGAGCCACCACTCACAGGAAACACCAATTCCCTTTGATTTTTTTCTATCACTGACTAGCAGGAATCACCAACTCCCTTCTTCTATAGCCACTTGATCATCTTACCACAAGCACCATTTGACACACAAACTTCATGGATTTTTTGAAAGCACTAACTTGCAACTTCTTGGATTTATGAAAGAACCAATTTAAAGGATGCATAAACCCCCAATCTCTCCTTAGAAATCCAATGAGATAGAAGCACCAACTCCATAGTTTAGAGGCTTCAACCCACACTTAATAAAGAAACTAATAGTTGTTTTAAATGGTAGCCTCTTTTCTTGTTTCCAACACTACTTTCAACCACTTGGACCTTTGTTCTCTTCTACATTAAGCCCTCTTTTTTTCTCAGAAACATACACTCAGGCTTTTGTT
The DNA here is from genome assembly GCA_000404065.3 of Pinus taeda. NCBI lineage: Eukaryota > Viridiplantae > Streptophyta > Pinopsida > Pinales > Pinaceae > Pinus > Pinus taeda. The sequence continues at coordinate 47,046 of APFE030085349.1, forward strand.
CTCATTCACTTCATTCACTCATGCATTGTTCGCAAAACACTCATTCAACCCAACTCTCGTCCCTCATTCAATCAACAATTAGTAACTTTATGACCTCATACATTTGGCATACTCTTCTCTTAGCCAAAACTTTTGCATAGACACACTTGGCCTCTTTCTCCAATGAAAAAATGCTTGGCCTCTTCTCAAAAACAAACTTATTCTCCCAACAAGGCTCTCAACACAACCCTCAACAATATTGTAATACCCCTTGCTCAATTTCATCCTGGATTTTGTTCCTCTAACACACATGGAATGATGCAATCCTTGATGTCAATCACACACTACCCAAGAGAATAATCAATGTAATTCTCTCCATCCTTTTGATACCCCAAATTACTTATCCATCACAACTGCATTAATTCTAAAAATGGGCACCTGAGAATTTCTCCATGCTTAGAATTAATTCACAGTCAAGAATTGTGTTCTTTAACAAAGCTCTCCATTCTCATTAATTGATGGCAATGATCAAAGTGTACTTCAGGTATGTCTCACTATAGTAGAATCAATCATAAAATGGAAGCTTGAGTGTTCTATCCATATTGAGAATTAGATATCATATTATTTGTGCACTTCAACAATCTTTTCAATCAAATTTTGCTTATACACACAACACAGATCTCCATTCTAATTCTGATTCTCATCTAATCTTTTCTTCATGTGAGGGACACTCATGTATGGTGAATTTTTCTTTGAACAAGACCCATAAAGAAATCCTACTAACCATGGTCCTGTATGCCTTAAATTGAAGCTCTCAACAATCACCTTTGACTTCAATTCTCAAGTCATAGTTGTAGACTCATTTCATGCCTTTAACATTGTGCCCGTGGTTCTTCAACCTCACCCCTTAGTTCTTAAATAATTCCAACTCATAGATCCTTTGAACTCCAAAGCCCTTAGTAACAAGCCTACAATGTTTTCTTCATTGAAAATAACCCGTAGGCCCTTGGTCGTATTAACATACAAACACGTCACAAAACCACGGCCTGGGTGCGCCTTCCATCATTTGATGGAACTATCATTTGTCAAAAAATTTTCCATCTCTTTGCTATGTTATCATGACTAATACTCTTGATGTGCCTTTGTTTTTTCTTTTGGGTGATTTCTTTCTAGGATTTCCTTCCGGGAAAGCCCTTCATACCTCTATGACTTCCTCGACTCCGAGCTCACCTACTTTAAGCTACACACTTTTCTTCTAGGGAAGTTCCTTCCAGTCTATGATTTCCTAGCTTCCCCTCTTCCCATCTTCTTGACTTCCTCGCTCCCCTGCTCTCGGCACCCCGATTCTGTGCTATATATTTTTTTCCTGAGGAAATTCCTTCTGATTTGTGACTGCCCAACTTCCTAGCCTCCTGACTCTCTAACTTTTCCACCCACATGCACATGTTTGTTTCTTCTGGGATGGTGTCATGCTTACGTCATCAAACCCACATGGAAAATCCTAAGTGGTGACACGAGTCACCTGGATTTGACCTCTTTAACCACCTAAAAATGTTGAATTATCCTACCTCATTTCCTTTGTGCATACTTCCACATCATTTCTACTTAAGTCATGCTAACATCATCTCAGGCCAATAAAATGCTTCCATGTGCCTATCAGAGAGGAGAGAGGAAAGGGTTGTGAGCCTTAGCTTTTTCAACTAATTCCTTTGTTAAAATTTAAAAGGGAAAAACAACGGATTCAAGATTTTACACTGCACTACTCTGTGTTGCTACCACATTTTCCAGTCATTTACCACCACAGGCCTTTACCTTTTACGTGCACTATGTTTCTTCCAGGGTAGTCATATTAGGTTGGTTTCATCCTAGGTGCTCCCTTATGCACTCAAAATTGTACCTTTTAGGCAATTCCTTCATAGATTTACCTTCCAAAAATTATGTCCTGGGCTCCATTGCCAGCTAATGAGAACTCTTGTATTTTCTACATAGTCTTGCCACATTTTCCTATTTCACCACTTAGTTTCTCTACTAAAAATCTCTTCCAAATTTGTCCGACTACCAAACTTGGTCACAATTTTGACCCCAAGCCACTTTTAGCTCTACCCCTTTGAATTTTGAGTTCCCTACCATTCACTAGACATAACGTATAATCCAGGAGGTCATTTTTAAACTTCTGCATAATGTTGGAAAGTTATTTCTAATCTCAACCCAACTTTGCCACTTCCGAGAGCCTATGAGTTGATCTCATAAGGAATAACCTCCTTCAAATCTTTGTCCAACAAACCATCATAGCTTTAATATTTTATATATTTTCTACATATCCTACTACTATGATGGTTCTTTACCAAGAGTTCAACAACCATGAAACTTCCGATGAGCTTGACACACACCATGCACATCAATTATACTATCACAATTTCCATCTCTTCTAGCCTAGTTGACATCAATGCGGGCCTATTTTACATCAATGGCAACACAATAGATGCCACTAGCCATCCATACAATGGCAACTATCCAATAATATCCCCCTTTTCCATTGATTGCAAAACAACAATTCTCCATTTTGATAGCCAATATTCATGCTACCTTGAAACTTCTCCTTGCGTGAACCACCTGGTGAGCCCTAGTATTGCACGAAGACCACTGAAACTCAGAGAGGCTCCTCAAATCTATTTATCAACTCGGGGTTCATAAAAACTTTGAGATGGCAGTGTTATATACACAGTAGATGGAATTCTAATCATGCCACCCTCAACTAAGTCATTTGATCATTAGGTCTCCAAGACCATTCTTCTACTGAATTAGGGGCGATTAACTACTGAAAGCGCAATTCAAAAGTTAGTCCTAGCGTAGAAAAAGTAAATGCTTTTCAACTCTAACCTGTAAATGCTATCAACTTGTAAATGTTACTGAATCAATTCATAAAATAACACAAGAGTTATGCTACCCGCAGAAAGGAAACTACACTAATTGAAACCAACTATCTAGCTTTCAGATTCACTTGAAAATAGAAGATTATTCTACCAACTCACAACTAAAGAATTCATGCATAATTTATCTAATTCACACTTGCAGATTGACTAATGTCCTAATTTCCAAATATGTAATGAAGAAAATAATTCTATTTTCTCTTGTAGTAAAGGAAAATGAATGGAGAGAATGACCTAGGTGGTACCTCTGATCATGGAGTCCAAGCTAGGGTGTTAACCTACTCCTAAACTAAGCTACACTAGCATTATAGGTCAAAACAGGTTGTTATAGGCATGCTCCAGGAAGTTGCTACAAGATTCCTATATTGTTATAGGATGTCCTGAAATGCTACAAGAAGGGTGCTGAAAGTATTTGGAAGGTAAGGATTATGGATTCAAGGGATCGAAAGATGGATGAAGGTTGTGGTGGATGGGTGGAAGGTGACCAACACCCCTAGCCAAGTTCAATGCTTCAGGAAGCCCAGGTTTGGACTAAGAGGTTTCCAATAATGACCTAAAAATCGAGATCAAGAACATCGGTCGGCACTCATCAAAAGAGAGTGGAGAATTCCTAAATTGATATGGTGAATAGATCCCTTTCTTACAGGTCCAATAGTCCTACAACATCACATGCACCAGTTCTTTTTTCATTTAAAAAATATTACAACCAATGGGGGAAATATGAGTTGAATTTGGAAACTAATGAAATGATGCTAAGAACTCTGATCTATGCAATGAATTAACTTCTAAGCTACAAAATTCATATTTAGAGCAAGATAACAAATTTACATTTTTCCAGGAAATCACATAATGTTTTTGGGATGTGATGGTGGAGTCCTCTAATCATGCTCCCATGAGAGAGAGGAGACAGCGGCCACGGTCCCAAACCTTTTGAGGAATTATATTCTACTATTATGCAACAATTAATCAAACATTCTAAGATAAAAGAAATATCAATACATAAGAGGGACCTATACTACTAGGTTTAGGCCCAAACCTAAGAGCATTAGCCCTCTAGACTAACTCAGTGATGAATCAACAAGAAATTTCTCATTATCATTGCAGAAATGTCAAATACATCATATAATAATAAAAAATAGCAATCACAAGTGCTTGAGCTCAATATCCTCTTAGATACAACCAAAATTCAAATCCTAATTACTTCCTTGGCATGTTTATTTATACAAAATGGTAGCTACTAACAAATCACTATAAAATAGAGATGTTTGTCTCCCAAACTTAAGAAAGGTGGATCTAGTTCTTCCTTGAGCTGCACTGCCTTGGTTGTCAATGACCTCCTCTTGTTTGGTTTCCAATGACCTTGAGTTGATGAGAGATAAGTGGTGATTTTTCACTAATTGAAGAGGTTAAGGAGGTCGACAATCTCCTAGAATATCTCTTTGTTGTCTACTCTGATCTCCTTCATTTAAATTATCTCAAAATTTCTCCAATTCGTGCATTAAAAATGTATTAGGCCACATGACATAGAAACACATTGTTTACCCTCACAATAAGAATAATATAACACAATTTGTAGATAAATGCAAGAAAGAGATAATTTTGAAGCTAGAGGATGGAGTTGTGACCCTTATGATATACCTATTGTTGAGCGTCATCATCAACCCCCTTCTGAAGCTACTACTCATCCTTTGAGCAACTCAGTCATCTATGTCCATGTATTTCATGGCCCTGGTGGCCTCTCTGACATCCCAAGGTTCTATATATGGTGTGCCTTATTGAGGATAGAATCCTGCATCCTTCTCTATGTTTATCCACTACTTCCTTTCCTGTTCTTCATTGCTTCCTTCCTGTAGACCCGGCAACAAAGGTGGGTTCAGCTTGAGTCCAATCCAATTGAATTTTAATATTTTCATGAGCCTTTTGTATAGGGGTGTCCTTTCCAATGCATTCCTCAACCTTTCAGGAGAGTGATACTCCCTGATCTAGAGACTATGGGGTAAGGTACTCCATCTTCTTTGGCATGCTTGTTGGATTTTTGTCCCTAACAACTTGAGTGTGTCTTCAAAAATGTGAGATGGCTTGTTCTTGGGTGGTAAGGTATCTAGGTGATAGATCAACATCATTATAGATGATGTTGTAAGTAATAATTACAACCATTGGACTTATCTACTCTGCCCTGATATAGAGTGGTTCTTTTTCTTCCTTTTCCATTACTTTCTTTACCTCCTTAGCTTCGACCACCTTATGAGTCATCCAGGATGCGAGGGCCACTAGTTTCATCCCCCCCAACTTTGAAATGGGATCCTAAACATTCATGTCATTCAAGGTGAGGTTATGCATGTAGAACTCAGCCAATTTGGCTCTGTCTTCTATGCTACTTTGGTCACACAACTCAATGAATTGTTTGTAGCCCTGAAAGTGGCATGCATCCATTTCTCTTTGAGAAAGAGTGCATAAGGCTTGGATGATTGTCTACATTGTAGTGCCTCTATGGAGAGGCTTGCCATTGTGTCAAGTTAGGTTTCTTTCTCTTGATATTTCTTCCTCAACCATCTATTTTCTACCTCTAGTTGTTCCCTCATTATGGACTCTTTCTCCCTTAACTCACTTAACTCCTTTCCCATTTCAAGGACCTTCTCTTCCATGAGGCCCACATCTTCCACCTTTTTGGATTTAGCAATTTGCATCCATCTATGGGCTCTTCCTCTTTTTGCTTCAAGTTCAAAGAAAAGTGAGATTGCAAATTTTTGGGGAATAACTCTCCCTCCTTCAATGAATTTATAATAGGAGATCAAACTAGGTTGTGGACTAGGATCCTGTAGCTCTGGGAATTCCATGTTTTGGGGGAAGCTTCCCCCTCCTGTAACTGTTGTTTTTCCTTCTTCATCTCCTGTTTCTCGTTTGGCTCTTCATGTAGCATCTTTTGTTCTTCCTATAGCTTCCCTTTTCCTTTTCGTTGGAGTGTGGTAGGTGTCTTGGGTTGTTTGAATGAGGTTGATCTAGTGTGGTAGGATTCTTCGAGATGTTCTCTGAAGAGGTGACCTCCTAAAATTTCCTTTCCATGGGCCCTACCTCCTATTTTTTACTTGGGGACTCTTCAATTGTGATAGGGGCCTTTGTGGGAGTTTGAGGCCTTCCTTGCTTAATCCTGTTGTTTTTCCTAGTTTTAAAGTAGAGGGAATTTTTCCTTTGCCTTTTCTTTTTAGGTTTGACTTGTGTGTTCAAGGCAACTAAGGTGGAAACTACCTCTTTTTCATTGGGTCTTGGAGGCAAAGTTTTTTTCTCTGGGGATACCCCCTCTTCTTTAGATTCAATATCTTTCTTAGGGTTTGGTTTTTCCTATTTCTCCTCCTCTTCTTCTTCATATTTCTCTTTCACTACTTCTACCTCAAAGTCTTCCTCTATTTTCTTTACCCATATATCTATTAGGGTCCAAACCTAACCCTCTTATTTATGTAATATGGTTGAGTCATAGTTATACTTAGTTAAAGAGTCAATAAAGTCCATATTAATAATTGTAAGTGGTTGACTCACATTTAACGAAAGGGGCCATAGTTAGCTGCAAATGGGTCGTGGTATTAGATAAATGGTACTAAGAGAACCATGGTACTAACCCATGGTATTGAATGTATGAATCCTATATAAAGGATAGAGACTCCCCATTGAGGAGCACCTTCTCTTATTTTGTAATCGAGCTCTACTCTATTAGAGGTTGCCCCCTCAAAGAGGCAAGTGAACATTGCTTTCATCTCAGAATAATAAAATACTTGTTTTGGGTTGTGTTTCTCCATATATTTGGTATTCTGGCATATCCTCACAGGTCAAGAGCATAACAAGTGGTATCAGAGCACTTTCCAGGGCTAGCTGTATCTCCACTTTTAGCAGAATTTTTTTTTGGCTAGAGATGTGTTCCAGCGTCTTTAAACCATGGGATCTGTTGTTGAGCACATAAACCTATGGATTTGGGGAGGCATGCATGCAGGAAATACAAGAGGTGGTCATGCTTGTTGGAATTCCTTGTAAACCCTGTGGATACCCTTTCGATTAGTAGCACACTAGACAGAACCACGCACAAACTGTCTTCCACGTACCCTCTAGGTATATTGGAAGCCCACTAGGCTCACTTGAAACGTTGTTGTGGATAAACCATCATCCATCTTGCTGCTATAGTACACCAAGAGCAGCACTTAGGGAGATTACTTGCGCGTATGATAGGGTAGTCAGGTAGTACATCTAAGGGTACGGTTTATGCTCCTTAGTTAGTGCCCTGAACGATTGGGCCGAGAACTACTATTGGACCTTTATGTATATTGTAATCTATAGCACTTAATACTCCTTAAGACCATAGTTACTTCATCTCTCAAATATCGTCCATTATCTTTTTTTCTAGATCAGATCTAGTAGTTGGGATTATGTCGTTGCCACAAGAATCAGATCCACCACTTCAAGGTCTATTGCCATGGTACCATTTAGATCTAGTAGTCGGGGTTTTGTCGCTACCATAGTCCAACTCTCATTCAGCAGTTGAGGGTTTCGCAGATAGATCTGACCATTTTTGCAGGGAGGCTTGTGGCTCCTATACCCTGGGGTGATTCTTGCAAGACATTGGACATAATTAACTTTTATGGAAATTGACCACTACAGTATTGATAAGCGGGGATGCTTATAGGAGACTTAGCCCATAAGAATCAAGACAACGAGCTAAGCAAGGTGGTACCATTCACTTGTAAGCTTCAATTTTTGGGTGTTCGCAAATTTTTTCAAAGTGATGACAAATGACCCGGATCTATGTATGGTAGAAACCTGAGCTCAAGCCATGGCCAACGAGATGATCGATACCATTGAAAAACAATTGGATACTTTAACGGAGTAGACACAGATATTAATAGCCACAATCACAAGGGGCAAGTCAGCGTTACAATCAAATGCATATTTTTTTAATGAAGACCTTCAAGGAGAATCTAGGCATCATATTCACTTCCATTGAAATCACAAACATTCCCACCCTCGACCACCCAAGCTGGACATGTACAAATTTGATGGCTCTAATCTGGCAATATGGGTAGCACAAATGGACCAATATTACACTCTGAATAACATCGTAGATGATGAAACTAAACTACATCTTGGAGGCCTTTACTTGGACCAAGAAATATGGAAATGGTGGCAGTGGCATTAGAAATGATATCCAAGGAAAATTACTTCGCAGGCGTTTGCAAAATCCATTTGTGACTGCTTTGACCGCGAATCTTTTTTTTTGGGTCGTCTTACTAAGCTCAGATAGACAGGCATAGTAAACGACTATATTACAACCTTTGAGACATTGGCCTTCTGCACAACAGGTCTAGGAGATGAATTCTACTTGTAATTTTTTATAATTGGTCTCAAAGAAGCCACCCAAGCCCACGTCTGGATGCATCACCCATCCACATTGATGGAATCTTGCACAAACGCTATTGAAGTGGAATGTGCTTTAGCTGCCTAGTCACCTTGTCCAAATTTCATAGCGAAGGGATGCCCCACCCAGGCTCAGGGCACTACCCAAACACTTAAGGTTCAAAAGGTGTCCCCCGTAGAAATGGTTGAAAAAATAAAGAAAGGATTGTGTTACTATTGTTATGAAAAATACTCCTCTGGGCATAAATGCAAGGAACCCAAATTCTTTCAAATTGATGCTACTGATCACAATTCATCTAAGGAAACCCTACCCTTTGAGGGACCAGAGGAGGAAGATGATGACAACCAGTGGGACAATGAGCTCCCAACTACGCCGGAAGAACTAGTTATCTCGCACCATGCTTTGGTAGGCATTTCTTCTCCCCAAACTCCCAAAATCAGAGGTTTTATTAAATATCACCATGTAGTAGTATTGATTGATAGTGGAAACACACATAACTTTATCCATCAGAGAGTTTCTGAAGCTGTTCATTGTTTTTCAGAGCAGTCTCTAATTTCCAGTTCCGAATTGTTGATGGGGGGACAATGAAATGTGATGGCCATTATGAAAATATCAAACTTCAGATCGGAGATTACCACACAAAGACCCACATGTTTGCCATCAACATGGGAGGTTGTGACATTGTTTGGGTGCTGAATGGCTTCGCACACTAGGCCCAATCACAATGGATTTCTAGGAGTTACATATAAGTTGTAAGCAGAATAACCACATACATACCCTTCGTGGACTCCAGATAGGTGCTCCTTCTATCATCAGTTCACATCGAATGGAAAAGTTGTTGAAAAAGGGCCATCATGGAGTTATCACCCAATTTAATGCCATCCAGGCCATCGAGCCCACTACTAATCATATTCATCCTGGCATGCAATAGGTCTTAAACCACCACATGTAGGTCTTTGAAAAACATAACAAGCTTCCACCCTCTAGAGGGGGACATGATCATAGCATCACATTGGTCCCAAGGGCACAACCACCGAATGTGCGCCATATAGATATCCTTTCGCCCAAAAGAAATTGAAAAAATCATCAAGGAAATCCTGGAAGGCGGTGTCATTCATCCTAGCATCAGTCCTTATTCACCACCTGTGGTCATGGAGCTCAAGAAATATGGGGAATGGCGCATGTGTCCAGACTTAAGGGCCCTCAACAAGCTCACGATGAAAGATAAATTCCCTATCCTAGTTTTTGATGATTTGTTGGATGAACTAAATGGTGCTCAGTTCTTTACTAAGTTAGATTTTTGCTCAGGCTATCACCAAATATGCATGAAAGAAGTAGATAGTCCCAAGACTTCTTTCCGAACTCATGAAGGCCATTATGAATTCCTAGTCATGCCATTTGGTCTCTGTAATGCCCCATCCACTTTTCAGAGCCTCATGAATCACCTACTCAAACCATATCTCAGAAAATTTGTCGTCATTTTCTTTGATGACATTCTCATTTACAGCCTCATCTGGGAAAAACATCTTCAACATGTAGACCTACTCTTGCAACTACTCTAGAATCATAAATTATTTGTCAAGTTGTCCAAGTGCTCTTTTAGCATGGAAGAAGTATAGTATTTGGGCCACATTGTGGGGCGTGAAGGTTTCAGGGTGGATCCCAAAAAGGTCCAGGCAATGCAGGATTGGCCCCAACCAAAGATCTTGAAGAGTTTGAGAGGATTATTAGGTCTCACCAACTACTATCACAAATTTGTCCACAATTATGGTTGCATTTCTAGACATCTCACTCACATTCTCAAGAAAAAATCATTCCTCTGGACTGATGAAGCACAACAGGAGTTTATGGCTCTCAAATAGGCCATGTGTTCCACTCCCGTATTGGCACTATCCAACTTCACCAAATATTTTGTGATTGAATGTGATGCTTTAGGTATGGGTATTGTGGTTGTCTTAATGCAGGAAGGTTGCCCTTGGCTTTCACCACCAACAATTAAGTGGGAAACATTTGGGACAATCTACCTATGATAAGGAGATGATGGTCATCTTACATGCAATAGATACCTGTCAACCATACTTATTGGGGCGACATTTCCAAATCTGCACAAAACATCAAAGCCTCAAATATTTTCTCGAGCAACAACTATCCTCACCATAGCAAAATAAATGGCTAGCCAAAATGCTGGGATATGATTATGAGATAATTTACAAGAAAGGGCACGAAAATGTAGTAGGGGATGCTTTATCACACCAATTTGAGGATGATAGCACCCTGCTAGCAATCTCTCTTTCCATTCCAGATTGGATTGAAGAAGCCTGCAAGGAATGGTTTTCACATCCTTCTCTCTCCAAACTCATTAATAACTTGTGAGTAGATCCTAATTCCATAGTGGGCTACTCTTGGAAGGATGAGATTCTTTGCTACAAGCATAGAGTAGTGATATCACCGACATCCACCCTCACAACGTGCATTTTGGCAGAGTTGCACTCATCTCCCACCGTAGGCCATGGAGGATTTTAGAAGACTTATGCTCGCACTTGTCATTCCTTATTTTGGTTAGGCATGAAAACTGACATTCTTACTTTTGTAGCTAAATGTGATGTATGTCAATGCCAAAAAGGAGAAACAGTCTAGTCCCGAAGAACTTTACAACCATTTCCCATCCCTACCTCAATTTGGATGGATGTTTCTATTTATTTCATTACTGGTCTTCCAAAGTCAGGCAACAAGTCTGTCATCATGGTGGTTGTAGAAATACTTCATAAGTATGCTAATTTATGCACCCTACCCCACCCATTTCCCCCACTTTGGTGGCTCAATCTTTCATCGACCAAGTCTTCAAACTGAATGGCATGCCCATTTCGATTGTGTTTGATCGTGACCCAATATTCACCAGTAACTTTTGGCAAGAAATTTTCAAGCTACAAGGCACTCAACTCCAACTAAGTAATTCCTATCATCCCCAAACTGATGGTCAAACTGAAGCAGTCAACAAATGTTTGGAGACCTACCTCAGGTGCTTCACTTTAGAAAAGCAACATCAATGGGTACAATTGGTTACCTCTAGCTGAATGGTGGTATAATACTAACTATCATGCCGCCACCAAGATGACTCCATATGAAGTAGTTTATGGTCAACTCCCCCCTTTACCTACTTCTTATATCCTTGGATGCTCTAGGATGCAAGCAACAGATCAACTCCTACAGAACTGTTCAACCATGCTAGCCTGTCTCAAAGATAATCTCCATCAAGATTAGAATTGCATGAAGAAATAGGCAGACCAACATTGTTCAGAGCACACATTTCGAGGAGTGGATCAGGTATTCTTGAGGCTGCAACCATAAAAGAAAACATCACTCAAAGACAAGGGTCGTCAGAAATTATCTCCAAAATTCTATGGACCTTATCAAATACTTCAGCACATTGGAGAAGTAGCCTACAAGCTAACCTTGCCACCAACTGCAAAAATCCATCCCCACTTCCATGTATCATGCCTCAAGAAAGTGGTGAGGAACAATTGTAGAATTCAAACCGGTCTACCTGAATTAGATGAAGAAGTTTCAATCTGGCTCTAACCTAATTAGGTCCTCGACATGCAAGAACAACATCTGCATGACTGCACGATCAAGAAAGTCCTCATCAAGTGGAAAGAAACCTCTCCAGAAGATGCGACTTGGGAACCAACCACTATTCTTCAGCATTTTCCTCAGCTTCAACATTGAGGGCAAGGCTATTTTTATGGGGGAGGGCATGTTAGGGCCCAACCCTAACCCCTTTATTTATGTAATAGGGTCGAGTCATAGTTATAGTTAGTTAAAGAGTCAATAAAGCCCATATTAATAATTCTAAGTGGTTGACCCACATTTAAAGAAAAGGACCATAGTTAGTTGCAAATGGGCCATGGTATTAGATAGATGGTATTAAGAGAACCATGATACTGACCCATGGTATTCCATGTATGAATCCTATATAAAGGATAGAGACTCCCCATTTAGGAGCATCTTATCTTATTTTGTAATCAAGCTCTGCTCTATTGGAGGTTTCCCCCTTGAAGAGGCAAGTGAACATTGCTTTCATCTCAGAATAATAAAATACTTGCTGTTATTTCTCATTTGATCTCTATTTTGGGTTGTGTTTCTTCATATATTTGGTATTTTGGCATCTTCCCGTAGGTCAAGAGCATAACAGTCTCTCTTTCCTCTTCTTCCTCTTCCTCTTCTTCCTCTATTTTATCTACCTTTGTCTCTCTTTACTATTCTTCCTCTATCTCTTCTTCTTATACTTTCCCCTCTCTTCCTCCAACACTAGACGTTGGGTCTCACATGGTGTGAGGGTTTGAGTGTTAGTGAAGGTCTCTCTATCCATATCCATGAATTTGAACCAAAGGAGTGGGATCCTTAGTTTATTCAAAACATCTACCACTATCAGTTTGATGAGGCCATAATGGCCTAGGTGTTGGTGATTTCCCACTCTCACCTTTTGGCTCATGCCCTCAATGGCTTGTAGGAGGAAATATGGTACACTGAGTCTCTAGGTTAGGGGAAATTCTACTTGAAACCTTAGTTCATGGAGTAATATAAAATGATAGCCATATACTACACCAAACCATCCTTCATAGGAGATGTATTTTAGGATATGGCAGGCAACCTCATCCTAGGGATAGGGTAGGATTTCCCTCCTAATTCTGTTCTTGTCTTCAATAGGTTTTTCATCAGTAGTGAATAAGTTCTTTTTGGAAATGATGCTGGAGGTTTTTTCTTCTCTCCTCCATTGGACCCCTAGGGGAAGGGTTGTGACCCTGCTAATTAGCTCATGATTGATTAAAATAGCTAATCCCCTCACCATTGTGGTGACACTGACTCCTGTCTGAGATTTTAGGGCCATGGAAAATTCATATGTAATGTCATCATCATATCCCTTTAGCAATTCAAAGAATTCTAGCCATTGATGTTTTTGAAAAATGTATAATACAAGAGGGTGAAGGTGAATTATTTTAGTGTTTGTAGGCTCCCTTCTATTGAATCCTCCTCCCATCTCTTTCCTTTGTTTTCAACTAAGTGAAGGAGAGGAGTAGTGTAGTTTTGTTAAAATGGAGAGGATTTTCCCTGTGTGTTTTCAATAAATTTTAAGGATGAGACATAGTGGAGGGTTGGTTTTGAAAAATATTGACTTTTCATGTGAACTGGGATGTATGAATGATGGATGGATGGTGGATCAAGGTGGGAGAACTGTATTTCCCTTTGGCAAGGTCATTTATGGTGGTATTTTCATTCAAATCATCTTCCTGTAGTTTTTGAGGGTCCTTCTGTAGTGCTACAAGATGTTCCTGTAGCAATTACAATCTTTCTATAGCAATGCAGAGAGGGGCTGGAATTTGAGTTTTGAGCTACTCAGATGATGGATAATGGTGAGGACATGGATGCAGGGAGAAGTGGAGAGAATCATGAGGATGCTAGCCCTGTAGCTCTAGAATTTTCCGCCATCCTCAAACTCGCAAAATGAAAAATATAATTAACAGACATGTTATGGATCCATATCCTGAGATTTGCCTTTGTTTTTTCTTTGCTTCTCTCTTTTTTTTTAGACACATAAGCTGTCTCAGGAGAGGTTTTCACCTGGTGATCTTTATTTTTTCCTTTTTCTTTACTTTTGGGCTACCCCAGGGAGGTTTTCAAACCCAAGAGTTTGCCTCAAATGCCTCATAAAATTTTTCATCCAGACCTTTTATTGTCTTTTCCTCTTTTTTTTTTTTTACAAAAAAAAAATAGTATCTAGGAATGTTGTGACTTGGAAGCTATGACACTTCCAATCACATTAACCTCTTTGCTTATGGTGCTGATGAACTCTTCCTTAGACATAGGATTTATGTACACCTTCAATCTGTAGTCATTATCAAGAAATGGAATTATTTCCTCATCAATGGTCCTAATTTGAAAAGCTCCATTGTCATGTCATTTCTCTATTAGGTATGGGCCTAACCATCATGTCATCAATTTTCCTTTGAAATCCTTGAACCTAGAGTCATATAGTAAGGTAATCCTCTTCCTAAAAAAACTTTGTCCTTGATATGCCTATCATGCCGAACCTTCCTATGCAATTGGATAACTTCAGTGTGTAGGAGGGCCTGCATTCTGAGCTCATCCAAGCCATTTAACTAGAGCAACCTCTCCCATTGTCATTTGGTGACATCTAAATCCAATTGGTCTTCAATTATCAAAGTATTATACTCAAACTAAATAGAGAGCATCGATTCATTTCCAGAGACTAAATCATATAGGGTAAAACCAATAGTTGTTTTCGAAGTTGTGTTATAGGCCCAATTTGCCTCAACTAATATGTCTACCCAATCCCTCCTGGTGCTACTCACAACCTTGGTTAGGATGCCCTCTAATGCCCTATTTTTTACCTCTACTTTTCCATTGGCTTGAGGATGATAGGCAGTAGATTTTATGTGCTTTACATGATGCTACCTTAATAGATTTGCGATTAGATGTGATGTGAATTGAGCTACCTGTCATGCGGAAAGAGTTATTTTTGCGGACAAACCTAACCTCCCTAGGAGTCTAAGACTCTCTAGTGACAAACAAAACAAACAAGAGCAATCCTTCTCTAAATATACATTATTC
>APFE030085349.1:79690-102337 GCA_000404065.3 Pinus taeda
TCTCTAGTGACAAACAAACCAAACAAGAGCAATCCTTCTCTAAACATACATTATTCTATGAGACACCAAGTGTTTTCCGATCTTACGTTAGGTCCAACACTTGTTGTAGCAGTCTAGCCTTGCTGATCCAGATGAGCTCCTCCTTCACTTTAAGACCTGCATACACTAACAAGGCAAACAATTACATAACACCTGAATATTTCATAAAACAAATCATATTCATCACATAGACCAAGGAGTACATGAAATAATTCATTAACAACAAATCATTGATAAGAATGGACTTATTTGTATTAATGAAACAAAAAACGAACCATTACAACCTGAGCCTTGGTGTTGTGCAAGCTCCTCCCATGGTCCAACAAGAGATTTCCTCTACTTTGACAAGCTCACCCACTCCCAATATGGCAACAAGAAAAGATGGTAATCTCTCTTCACAAGTTAACAATGGAAGTCCTTATTCCAGCAGCATTTACCCTTTGGAATGTTTAGATTTCAACCTCCCCTCCTTTGGCCCAATGCCTGTATTTATAGTGTTCTAGAGGAAGTTATTCAGTTCCAACATCAATGGGATACTCCCTCTTTTGGATGGGGTAGCTCCTCTCTTTATGGGATAAGTTCCTCTATCATAGGGATGCATGAACCATCTGGAGGCGCTCAATACACGTCAAACACTCTTCTAGAAGGCTCTAGAAGTGACCACAAGTAACTTTTTTAAGATGAAACTCGCGCCTTTTGACATTTACAGGGGTACGCACCGATCCTTTGGCTTACAGAGCGTACAAGTACGCAGGTACAATGAGTTTGAGATGCGTACACGCAGGCAAGGTAGAGAGAACCTGCGTACCCAGAGATAAACATGTTTTTAGTGACTTTCTCTCTTTTTTGAAGCTTGACATGAAGAGCAGAGGTATTAGGCTTGACAAGGAGGATAATATGACTATTGATGGAGCCATATTAACTGCAGATAGTCATGGTGATAAATTTCAGTGTAACACTACCTGATCGATTACTATCTCTCTAGGGTACCCAAATTTGTAGAAGACATTCCCCCTTAAGTACTCGTCCACTTTATCCTCTGTTGTTTCCTTGACAACCTTTGTCTCATCCCAATTTTTCAAATAATTAGTGCACACAATGCTGTACTTATTTTTCCCTAATGGTGGATCAATTGGCGCAATGAAATCCATGTCCCACCTGTCAAATGGCTCTAAATCCACCTAAGGTTGTAGGGGAATTTCATTCTTGGGTGTGGGTTTTCCCATCCTCTGGCACTGATCACATCTGTTGGTATACCTTCTTGCACCTTGGTGGAGATTAGGCCAATAATAACCAACTTGTAGAGCTTTGAAATTTGTTTTCTTGGTAGAAAAATGACCCCCACAGGGCCCATCATGACAAGTTGAGAGGATGTCAAATACTTCCTCTTCCCTGACACATGTCCTCAAGATTTGATATAGTCCTAGATTGAAGAGATTACCCCCAATCCAAGTGAAAGGGGTGTTCTTCCTTACAATTCTTCTCTTCTCCTTTGATGACAGATTTGGAGGAAATTTTGCAGCAACTAGGTAGCTTTCTATGTCAGCAAACCATGGAGAGAGCACTGAAATAGAAAAAAAGTTCTCATCTGGAATATTATCGTCAACCATTCTTTCATCACGTGCAGGAAAAGGAAGACTAGACAACAAATTTGAAACTACATTTTCTTTTCTTGGCTTGTCAATGATAATTAAATCAAACTATTGTAACAATAGAAATCATCTAATGATTCTACCATTCACATCAGGATTGTTCATCAAGTATTTGATAGCTGCATGGTCAGGACGAATAAATTTGGTATCTAGTGATGCAGTGTATGAACTTGTTCAAAGAGTGTACAACAACTAGGAGTTCTTTCTCAATTACAGTGTAGTTCAATTCAGCCTTAGACAGATTTTTACTAATGAAGTAAACGGAATAAGGTAACTTACAATCTATTTGGCCTAAAGATGCCCCCACAACTTTGTCAGATGCATCAACATGGATATGGAAAGGAAGAGTCCAATTTGGGCCTCTAAGTATGGGTGTAATGAATAATTCTTCTTTCAAGATATCTAGGGCCTCTTGGCAACTATTTGTCCAATAGAATTTTGAGTCCTTGGCTAGCAATCCAAATAATGGTGAGGCTACCTTGTTGAAGTCCTTGGTAAACATCCTATAATATCCAGCTAAGCCCAAGAAAACTCAAACATCCCTCTGCTTTTGACGAGTAGGAACCCTTTTTATGATGGAATTTTTTTGGGTCCACTTGTATTCCCTCCTGGGATATTGAATGGCCAAGGGAAGTCCCTACATTCATTAAGAATGAACACCTCTCAAGACTAAGTGGGAGGTTCATTTCAATGCACTTCTTTAGGACTTTCCCCAAGTTAGAGAGAGCCTCCATGAAGTCAGATCCATAGGGAGTGAAATCATCCATGTAGATCGCTAAAGAGTCATGGAACAACTCAACAAAGATGATAAGAACTTCCCTTTGAAAACTAGCAGGGGCATTAAATAATCTGAAAGGAAGGAACCTATAAGCAAAGGTACCCTAAGGGCAAGTGAATGTAGTTTTGTCTTGATCCTCAGGGCTGATCTAGATTTGATTTTAACCACTGCATCCATTAAGGAGAAAGAAGAACTTCTTCCCTGCAAGACCATCTAAAACTTGATCAAATGAAGGTAAAGGGAAATGGTCTTTCTTGGTGTCTTTGTTCAGCTCTCTATAATCCACACAAAACCTCCACTTCCCATTCTTCTTTGGGACCAACACTAGAGGGGAAAACCACTCACTATCTGAGATGGGGTATATGAACCTTGTATCCAACAACTTCTACAACTCCTTGTTATCATCAATGAGAAGATAATTCCTACTTCCTACTCCTCTTCCTGTGTAGAAGTAGGCCTATCTGAGATGGGGTATATGACCCACCTATTCCACTTGGATCACCACTATTTTTTCATTTCCGTTTCCTTAGGTTTAGCAGAACTTACTATTTCTGCCAGCTTTTCAGTTCCTCAACTTCCAGAGCTGTTTTGAGTGACTAAAAGATAGTTTTAGGGAAAGCAGAGAGATCGGAAATGTCCTTAACCAATGTATTGATTTGCTTTCAGCCTCCTCTTCAAGATATTTGAAGCAAGGTATTGTGATACCTGAATGGATATCCTATGCCAAATTTATGACCTCGAGAAAATGATGTAACAATTTACCCAAAAAAGGCCCATAGTTTTGGTGCTTCATCTCCTACGGTTAGGTTTTTGTATGTTTAACCATTGTTTCTCAATATTAAATAGGCCTTTGATCGTCACTTTAACACAATTTAGAGGCATGTAGCTCCTAGATCTCTTCTCAAAGATAAGCTATAGTCACTTGATCTAGCTTATTTCCATTTATATATGTAAGTACATTTCAGTTCTCTGATATTAGTGAAATGAAGTTTAATTTCTGTTGCATATTTGTGTTTATGTGTATATATATATTTTTGTTACATTCCTGCATAATTCCGGATCAGTGGTATTAGAGCAGTGTGCTTTTTCTCTATTTTTATTTGCATGTCCCTAACAAGGTCAGGCTCTAAGGAGTTAGGTTTTGAACTGATTCAACCTTTGCAAGAATAACCTCATAAATCCCAAAGGCCTCCCATGACGAAAGAAAATAAATATGAGTGGCCAGGAGATCCTTTCAAAATATTGCTCGAGGAATCCCTCGAGTGACAAAGGAACACGATGATGGATAACTTTTCTTGGATCCTTCGGAAACTACCCATAGGTGATGCATCCCCATCTAGCAGCCACTCTAGAGGGGCCACTCATTTTAACTTACAAGTTAACTTTCACATTCCTATATTTGAAGGACATATAGATGCAAACACCATAGATAGATGGTTAAATTTCTTGGAAGCATAATTTTCATTTCACGACTTTTCTAATATGGAAAATATTACTTTTTCAATCCTCAAAGTCACCCCACATGTCCAAGACTGGTGGGAAACCTACTATGACCAAAAATATTAGAGGGAATCCTCACTATTTTCAGCCACACCCAATTGGAATTCTTTTTGAGACACAATCAAGGAACAACATTACCTTGTCAGGAGCTATTAAGCTAAATAGATAATGTGGACCATGCTATGGCAAGGAAGTGACCAAGATGTGTTGGAGTTCACAAATGTTTTCCATACCCTTCTCATGAAGATGGTTTTCAAGGATTCTAAGTGAAAATTGGTACTCACATTCCACGGTTGTCTACACAACTAAATCTAGGGCAAGATGGAGTTCCTAGATATCTCCTCGCTTAGCATTGCCTATCAATACACTGTCATGATTGAGGAGAAATTTAAACAGAAGAAGAGAGACTTTGGATATATGAATCTAAAGAAAGGAAAAGGCACCCCTAAGCCACAAAACAAAGGACAAATCAAAGGCAGGGTGACCTAGGACAATCCACAGAAGCCACAAGCAAAGAGAAACACAATGATGACAAAGAAGTTCTTACCTAGGAGGGGCATCCAGTGGAATATCATAGTTAGAAACTTTCAGGCATAGTCTATGAGTATCCCACCTATGAAAAAGAGATGTATTACATTGTGTAGGCCTGCTGATAATGGAAACATTGACCACCGACCCCTACAATTCATACAGACACAAGGGAAGTTGTAGGATGATTGCCATGAGAAATGGTTAACATACCTACAACAATTCCATTTGAATATTAAGAACAAGAAGACTAGCACCAACAATGTTGCAGACAACCTCAATCGACCACTGGTCATGGTGCTAACCATTGTTCTTGATCTTGTGGGCACGAGACTACGGGGTGGTTGCATCTTTATATGAGCAATCAAGAATTTAGCGACACATACCAAATGCTCCTAGAATGCAATAAAACTCGAAATTTTCACCTCTAGGATGCACTGTTATGCCACCTAGGACACTTTTGTTTTCCTTTTAGTGAGCATGCCAAGATGATTTGGGAGGTGCACTATAGTTCGGTTGCTATACATTTCGGGATGGAGAAAATAGTGGTATTGTTGTAGAAGTATTTTTATTGGCCGAACCTTCGATAGGATATTTGGAAGTACATAATATCCTACATTGCCTGCGCCATTCCAAATTGACCATAAAAAACTGAGGGCTATATACTCCTCTACCTACTCCTAATCGAACTTGGTAATCCATCTCCATGGATTACATATTAGGAATTCCTTATACTAAGCATGGAAATGAATGCGTTTTCATGGTCGTTGATAGATTATCTAAGATGGCCATTTTTACAGCATGCAAGAAGAGTATCACAGTTGAAGCCAATGCTTAGCTCTTCTTTGAACAAGCGTGGGTACATCCAGGATGCGATGGAGATCATGGACATCTCCTCGCTTGGCGTCGCCTCTCGATATGCTGTCAAGATCGAGAAGAAATTTAAATATAAGAAGCGAGACTTTGGATCTGTGAGTCCAAAGTGAGGGGAAGGTGCCCCCAAACTACAGAACAAGGGACAAAGCCAAGGCAGGTTGACACAGGACAACCCACTTAAGCCATAAGCAAAGAACAATACTATGAAGACAGATAATTTCTTACCCAGGAGGGGCATCCAGTGGCATATCTTAGTGAGACACTTTCATACACAGTATGAAAGTATCCCACCTATGACAAAGAGATGTATTACATTGTGCAGGTATGTTGACAATGGAAGCATTATATTCTGGGGAAGGAAAAAAACCATCCACATAGACCACTGACCATGGTAATTCATACAGAGACAAGGGAAGTTACAAAACAATCTCCATCAGAAGTGGTACACACACATTCAACAATTCCATTTCAATATTAAGTACAAGAAGGGAAGCACCAACAACATTATAGACTGCCTTAGCTAACCATTGGTCATCGCACTGACCATTGTGCTTGATTCTTGTGGGCACGAGACTGTGGGGTGATCGCATATTTACAAGAGGTTTCCAGAATTCAGTGAAACATACCAAATGCTCCTAGAAGGCAAGCAAGTTCCAAATTTTCACCTCCAAAATGCACTGTAATGCCACCTGGGACACCTCTATGTTCCTTCAAGTGAGTGTGCCAAGATTATTTGGGAGGCACACCATAGTCAGGTAACTTGACATTTTGGGGTAGACAAAATAGTGATAGTGTTGTACAAGTATTTTTATTGGCCGAACCTTCGATAGGATGTTGGGAAGTACATCAGATCCTGCACTGCCTACGCAATTTCCAAATCAACCATCAAGGAGAAAGGCCTATATACTCCTCTGCCTGCTCCTAGTCAAACATGGGAATCCATCTCCGTGGATTACATGTTGGGCTTTCCTTCTACTAAGAATGGAAATGACTATGTTTTCATGGTCATTGATAGATTCTCTAAGATGGTCATTCTAGAGGCGTGCCAGAAGAGTATCACAACAAAAGCCATTGCTTCTCTTTTCTTTGAATGAATGTAGGAACATCAAGGACTAGATGGAGATCCTAGACATATACTCACTTGGTGTTGCCTATCAATACGCTATCAAGATAGACATAAATTTAAATAGAAGAAGCAAGACTTTGGATCTGTGAATCTAAACCAAGGGAAAGGCACCCCAATACTACAAAAAAATGACAAAGGCAAGACGGAGTGACCTAGGACAACCCGCTAAAGTCATAAGAAAAGCACAATACCACGAATACAAATACGTTCTTACCCAGCAAGGGCATCCAGTGGCATATCACAGTGAGAGACTTTTAGACACAGTTTGAAAGTATCCCTATTAGGAAAAATAGATGTATTTTATTGTGTAGGTCTATAGACAATGGAAGCATTACATTTTGGGGAAGGAAATGGTCATCGAAATAGACCAATGACCCCTGCAATTCATACAGACATAATGGAATTTGTACAATGGTTGCCATCACAAATGGTCCACATAAGTGCAAAAATTACATTTGAACATTAAGTATAAGAAGGGAAGCACCAACAATGTTGCAGACTACCATAGCCAACAACAGGTTAGGGTGTTGACCATTTTTCTTAACTCCTTTGGGCACGAGATTGCAGGGTGGTCATATGTTTACAAGAGCAATACAAAATTTGGTGACACATACTAAACACTCGTAGAAGGCAAGGAAGTTCCAAAATTTCACCTCTAGGAGGCACTGTTATGCCACCTGGGACACCTTTTTTTTCCTTTAAGCGAGCATGCCAAGATAGTTTGGGAGCCGCACTATAGTCAGGTTGCTGGACATTTCTAGGTAGAGAAAACATTGGTAGTTTTATAGAAGTATTTTTATTGGCTAAATTTTTGACAAGATGTTGGTAAGTACATTAGAATCCGCACTGCCTATGCCATTGCCAAATCAACCATCAAGAATTAAGGCCTATATTCTCCTCTACCTACTCCTATTTAAACATGGGAATCCATCTCCGTGGATTACATGTTGTGCCTTCCTTATACTAAGCATGGTAATGACTGTGTTTTCTTAGTCATCAATAGATTCTCTAAGATGGCCATTCTAGCAGCGTGAGAGAAAAGTATCACAGTAGAAGCCATGAATTAGCTCTTCTTTGAACCAGTGTAGGTACATTTTCGTATCTCACATTCCATTACCTTAGATCGAGACAGGAGGATCCTAAGTACATTTCTGTCAAGTCTTAGGTCGATGTTAGATACCAAGCTCACTAAGTCCACGTCTTTCCACCACAAAATTGATGGCCAAATGGAGGTCGTCATCAAGATGATCGTACACATTCTGCCTATGTACAATTTGAAGCATCCATTCACATCAAATCAATGCCTCCCCTATGTCGAGTATAACTACAACAAATATATCCATACCTAAACTCGCCACAACCCCTTTCAAATAGGGTCGATATTCTAGCCAGTATGTCCCATGGATGTGGCTATAACATTTGCAACTACTCATGTACGACTCATGTCCAATCTGAAGCTGAAAGGACTAACAACTTCATTGAGCACATTCAGCACATCTGCCAGGAGGTCCATGACATATTAGACAGTGCCAATGATAAGTACAAGTAGTGTCAAGATCAACATCATGTGCCACACAAGTTCCAGGTGGGCAACAAAGTTTGGTTACATTTGCAAAAGGAGGGCCTCATTGGGCCCCACCGCAAGCTTTACCCTATCTAATATGGTCCTTAAACCATGAATAACTCTATACGGGACAATTCTTTTGAGTTTAGCATTCTACCATTCCTTGGACTACACCTAGTGTACAATGTGGACCATTTTCGACCATACTTTACACCATTATTGGACACATCAAACATTGTAGAAGAACTCGCACTAAAAGAGTTAAACCCATACTACATGGAATAAACCACAACTGATTGGATCATGGAAATTCATATCAATAGCACTCTCCAGTAGAAGATACAACTTTATTCGGTTTTCAAAGCTGGCCAACTCCTGCACCAAGGTAAGTGGCTCACCAGGGACCAAGTTTATCAAAAGTTTCCCCATCTCATGGAGGCACTCAACGCAATGGGGACCATTGCTTCTTAAGGGGGGAAGAATGATCCAGGTGGATATTGATGGATGCCTTCCTATTCCACTTGGACCCCCACCATTGTTTCTTTTTAGTTTCCTTAACTGTAGCACAACTTACTATTTTTGGTAGTTTTTCAGTCTTAAACTTCCAGAGCCATTTTGAGGGACTTAAAGACCTTTTAAGGGAAAATGGAGAGACTAGAAAATAACAAACCAAATTGTAGATTTATTTTTAGCCTCCTCTTTGAGATCTTTGAAATGAGATATTGTGATAGTCAAATGGAGATTGTATGCCAAATTTACAACCCTCGGAAGTTCATGTATCAATTTACTCAGACAGGGCCCACAGTTTTGGCACTTCATCTCCTAGTGTTATGTTTTTGGATGTTTTGGGATTTTCCATTGTTTCTCAATAATAAATAGGCCTTTGAGCTTCATTGTAACATAATTCAGAGGCATGTAGATGCCACATCTCTTCTCAAAGATAAGTTACCATCTCCTGATATAGTTTATTTCCATTCTTTTATGTCAGCATATTTCAGTTCTTTGATATTAATGAAATGTAGTTTTATTTTTGTTGCATCTCTATGTTTATGTGTATATATGCATTTGTTTGTTCATGCATAACTCTAGATCAGTGGTATCAGAGTGATCTTCTCTTTCTTTTCTTTTCTTTGCATGTACCCGATGAGGTTAGGGTATAAGGAGTTAGGTGTCAAACAGGTTAAACCTTTGCAAGACCGGCCTCACAAACCCCGACAGCTTCCCATGGCAGAAGAAAGGAAAGATGAGGGGGTAGGAGATCCTTTGAAACTATTTCTCGATGAATCACTCGAGTGACAAAGAAATGCAATGATGGATAACTTTGCTCAGATCCTGTAGCGGCTACCCACAGGCGACACATCTTCATCCAGCAACCACTCTAGAGGTGCCACTCCTTTTAAGGTACAAGTCAACTTTGACATTCTCATATTTTAAGGATAGATAGAGGCAGATTCCATAGATAGATGGTTAAATATGTTGGAAGGATATTTTTCAGTTCACAACTTTTCCAATTGGGAAAAGATTACTTTTGCGCTCCTTAAAGCCACACTGCATGTCAAGTACTGGTGGGAAACCTATTGTGAACAAAATTACAAGAGGGAATCCTCACTGTGTTTACTCTTACCCACTTGGAATTCTTTCCAAGATGCCATTAAGGGACAATATTACTCTATCAAGAGCTATGAAGATAAATACATAAAGTGTACCACGTTATCGTAGGGATGGGACCAAGATGTATCATAGCTTACAAATGTTTTCAATAGCCTTTTCCTGGAGTTGGGTTTCAAGGATTCTGAGTGGCGTTTTTCACTCAAGTACCTTGACCATCTAGACAAGTACATCAAGGACAAGATGGAGTTCCTCGACATCTCCTCACTTGGCACTGCTTATTGATACAATGTTAAGATCAAGCAAAAATTTAAACATAAGAAGTGATACTTTGGATATGCGAATTCTAAGCAAGGGAAATCCATCACCAAACCACATAAAAAATGACAATTGTAGGGAGGGGAAAACCAACACAACCCATTGAAACCATAAGCAAAGAATAACTCCACGAAGATAAAGATGTTCTTACCTAGTAGGGCCATCTAGTGGCATATCATAGTGAGACACTTTCAGACATAGTCCTAAAGTATCCCAACTATGACAAAGAGATGTATTCCATAGTGTAGGCCTACTGACAATGGAAGCATTACATTATGGGGAAGGAAATGGTCATCCACATAGAGCACCGAACCCTGTTGTTCATATAGACACAACAGAATTTGCAAAATGATTGCCATAAAAAATGGTCCACATACCAACAACAGTTCCATTTGAACATTAAATAAAAGAAGGGCAACACCAACAATGTTGGATTCTACCTCATCCTACCAACGTTCAGGGCACTGACCACTATGATTGACTATTGTGGGGATGCGACAGTGAGGTGCTCATATCTTTACAAGAGTGATCCAGAATTCAGCAAGTTCCAAATTTTCACCTCCAGGATGCACTATTATGACCCCTGGGAGACCTTTGTGTTCCTTCAAGTGAGCATGCCATGGTGATTTGCAAGGCACACAAAAGTCGGGTCGCTAGACATTTCAGGGTAGAGAAAATATTAGCAGTGCTGCAGAAGTATTTTTAATGGCTAAACCCTCAAAATGATGTTGGGAAGTACAACAAATGTTGGACTACTTGAACCATTGCCAAACCGACCATCAAGAAGGAAGGCCTATATACCCCTTTTTCTACTCTCAATCGACCTTGGGAATCTATCTCCATGGATTACATGTTGGGCCTTCCTTATGTTATCACTCCGATAATTATTTTGAAGTAAAAAGAAAGAAAAACCAAAGGTAACCACAAACTGCTTTTGGAGATCAGTACCTAGCCTTCCTGATGCTCAGAGAGGGATCTCTCTTTAAAATTTAACTTTGTTTTAGTTAAGATGTTTTTAGGCTAGTTATGATTGTTCAAGGGGTCTTTCATTTGTATTTGAGATTGGGCGGTGGGATTTTCTTAGAAATATGGATAAAATGATGTCTTTTAGACCATTGGGCTATGGAGTCAAACAATAAGGAGGAAAAACTGGATTAACTCACTAAATGGAATGTTCCAAGGGCAAGATAGTAGAGTGTTTTTCAGAACTTTGAGACAGAGGGGTGAAAGGGTTTCACTTGGGGTGAGAGAGAAGTTAAGGGTTCTCAGACCCAAATAATGAATGAGGAATGAAGGGGTAATCAAGATCAAAGGGAAATTAAGAATCCTTTTAAACATGGACATTGAAGAAACCAATCTAAATGAAGAGCAATTCAGAATTCTTTAATTTAGATATCACAAGAAAACATTTAAATGCATAATTGTTAAGACAAAGTGTAATTAAAAAAGTTCTGAAGTATTATTCTAGTTACAACATTTACATTGAGAAACACATTAAATATTATGAATAACTTGAGAAAAATAACAACAACACATGAAAATATTTGTCTGAAATTCGCTCAATACATGAATCCTTGGAAATGTCTGATCTTTATTTATCACTCCAGCTTGATGTCTCAGCAAATGATAAAATAACCTTTTTTATCTTCTGATCAAAAAGTCTATAGAAATGTCTAATATAATCCACCCAAAATACTTCAAATGAAGAAGTATTTATACAAATTCTAAACTGAAATATCTTGAAAAAATATCAAGATTGGTTTTACAATTATCTCAAACTGTTTTACATTTATAGAACTTAAATAATGGATACTCAAAACTAATGAATCTATTTGGAACTATATTTATGGATTGATGGTGACAAAGAAGAGAAATTTAAATTTCATAGCAAATCTTAATTGATGATGAGGCTTCCAAGTCACTAACTACCTCCTTCCTTTGTGCATTCTGCCCCGGAAATTCTACAAATTTAGGGTCCAGTGATACCTTTGTATATATCAATCCTTGATAGATATGTAAAACATGGAAGTGGTTATTGTAGATAAGTATGATATTGAGATAAATCTCTTTCAAGTTCCCAAAATTCAACTCCAGCTATTCACAATATTCTCTACAAAAAGATGTCAAAAACAGGATTTTGCACAGTCAGAAAACTAGGCTGTGACGATATGTATTTATCTCCCTTTTTGTAATACTCGTGTAAAATGTGAGATAGGTTTTTCTATATTGGCCTTTTAGGAACACAAACATCCTCCCATTTCTGAAACTACATCTTCAATTGGCTACAATAATTTCTACAAAATTGTGCCTTAAACAGGAAATTTCTAAAAAATGTACAATTCCTGCTCTGATTTTATCTTTTAACATTTTCTTTTAACTGTTTTTACCTTTACTTTAGATAAAATCCATTGTTGCTGGTGAAAGTGTTTTCATATTTGTTTAACCCTTACTACCTCCATGTTTACTTTTACTGTTTACCTTGACTGCTCTATTTTTTCATCTATCTTCACTTTGATTTTTCAACCTAATACACTTTTACTGATATTCTTTCATCTGATAAAATTTTACTTTGATGACCTGTCAATATCCTTTACTGTGTTTTTAATTTTACTGTACATTTTAACTCTTTATTGCGTATTACAATAGTAAATCATTTAGTTTTTTATATGTATCAGCATATAGTAATGGATATTGATCAACTTTTTGTATGTTTGATCTATTTGTCTTTGGACTGTATGCTCTATATGGTTCCTTTGTTTTAATAGTCAATGTCTCTATGTGAATGATTTCTTTCCTTGTTCTTTGTATAAATATTTTCTTCTTATGAATGAAGGTTTTAAATAGATTTCCTTTCAAGTCTTCGAGTAATCAAGTTTCGTGACTTGTATCAAAATTGTTTATCCAAGCTCTAGTCTTCTGTTAATTACCTCCAAAATACAACAATTTGTTAATAAAACACTGGTCTGTGAGGAGGTGATCGGAGGCCATACTAAAACTGGGAAGAAATGTGGACAGAGTCTAGAAGGTATTCGGGAGGGAATCCATCGTGAAATCATGTCTTAGAGGCTCAGGGTGGCGTCAGAAGGGTTTGATAGGTTTCATTCTGTAAATGAGTAAAAGGCATGAAAATGAGGGTTTTAAGGGTTTTAACAGGTAATGGGTAAATTAGCATGGAATTTTATATTATGAACAGTGAGTGGTTTCAGGTTTAGTGGGGAGGGTATTAGAGGCCATCACATCACTTTATCAAGGAGGCGGTATTTTGGTGAGGTCACCTGATCTACCTTAACGCTCAAGATGTAGCACATGGGGGCCTGGGAAATACCACTTTATCAGGCGGGTAAAGGTCGGAAATCGGGTGAACCCGATATGGCTGTGAACCGTTGGATTCATGTGTTGACGATTGGACGATAGTCGGCTGGCAGATTAGCATGGCTGAAATGGGGAAAGGTTTTGGGGGGGTCGGGGCTTTAATCCATGGTGGTTTGTGATTATTTACGAGTTAAACATGGGATTAAATGATCAGATGGGGTTAATGAAGGGATTATCTTAACTTTACCGAGAATTGGTGCGTTGAGAGGGTTTTGTTGGGGGCATGGGATAAAAATATAGTTTATAGTTAAACTAAGGGTAGGGGTAATATATACGGGGATTTATTTATATACGAAGAAAAAGGGTATATCAAGAGCTATATTATTAAGTTAGAAATTAATATGAACTGAAATGAGCAGAATGAAAATAATACTAAGTATAATGTAATATTTGCGCTTTTCCTTTATGTACACTTTTACTTAGGATAAAATCATTTTGTGGGTATTTTGAGTGAAATGGAATTTAACATGGTTTTTTTACTTTTCATAGGCAAATGAATTTAACCTTAGAAAAAGGGGTTTTATTAGGGTAATGAAGGGAAATGACTTTTATGAAGGGAATCCTAACACTTGATGTCCATAAGTCATTAAGCCGAGGGTCCAATCCCACCAAAAGTCAAAGAAATTCTCTGAGCCTTGATGACTTGAAGGATTTTTAGTACTAGAACATACTTGTGCATGGGGAAATTAGTAAGTATAGGGATAAAATGAATGAGGGGGATTCAATTAAATCAACTTGTAAACCTCTGTTTTTTCTTTCTTAATTGCTCATACACGTTGAAACATATGATTAAGCATGATAAATGTGCTTTTGTCCAATCAACTTTATACTTCAAAATCCTTTCTTCTACTTATCCATTACTTGCCCTAACATTTTTTCAACATTTTGGTGGGTGCAATTAAGCTAGCAAACCCTTTTATTTCCTTTTCTTTTATAAAACAAACTATCTGATTCTAACCTTATATGTTCCAAGCGCTGAAATTAAACTGATGAACTTCTTTTATTTTCTCTACCTATCTAATGATCTGCCAAGATTAAGTTGTTTGGTTATATTTTTATTCTTTATCTATCAACATTAAATTTAAAGCATGAAAAGTCAAGATTAAGTTGTTTGACTTATCATGGATTATGGTATTTTAAACAAGCTACACATAATCATTATTTGCAGAAAAATTAAAATAGTAGTGGCATTTGAATTTGCACACTTTCATGATCTATTTTTATCTCTTTTTGTGGGGTTCATATTTTCACTTTTTTTATCTTTGTTTCTTTTTTTCCTTTGATTGTTCTTTTAGGACATACTGTCTTTACATTTTTTAATTTGGGAATACATTTGTAGAAAGAAAATGTATGTAAAATATTACAATACTAACCATAGTCAATTCAAAATTATGAATCCTTTTATTATAGGACCCTAAGAGTGGCTCCACATGGGGATGGCATCTCCTTGTGAGATGTCAAGAACACAGTCAACTAGTAGCGTGATCCATTGGGCCAATCCTAAACATGTATATGCTTTGTTGTATAATCTCTGTGATTGAAACTCTTGAACTGAAAATACACCCTGCAGATTTTCAAATAAGCTTTGTGATGATCTTTCTACTGACTGAAATGTTTGTCTGATAACTTGAAGGATTTTTAGTACTAGAACATACTTGTGCATGGGGAAATTAGTAAGTATAGGGATGAAATGAATGAGGGGGATTCAATTAAATCAACTTGTAAACCTCTATTTTTTCTTTCTTAATTGCTCATGCATGTTGAAACATATGATTAAGCATGATAAATGTGCTTTTGTCCAATCAACTTTATACTTCAACATCCTTTCTTCTACTTACCCATTACTTATCCTAACATTTTTTTCTTCATTCTGGTGGGTGAACTTAAGCTAGAAAACCATTTTGTTTCCTTTTCTTTTATAAAAAAAATTATCTACTTCTAACCTTATATCTTCCAAGGGCTTAGATTAAATTGATGAGCTCCTTTTATTTTCTCTACCTATCTAATGATCTACCAATATTAAGCTGTTTGGTCAAATTTTTATTTTCTATCTATCAACATTAAATTTAAAGCATGAAAAGTCAAGATTAAGTTGTTGACTTATCATGGATTATGGTATTTTAAACAAGCTACACATAATCATTATTTGCAGAAAAAGTAAAATAGTAGTGGCATTTGAATTTGCACACTTTCATGATCTATTTTTATCTCTTTTTGTGGGGTTCATATTTTCACTCTTTTTTATCCTTGTTTCTTTTTGTCCTTTGATTATTCTTTTAGGACATACCCTCTTTACATTTTTAAATTTGGGAATATATTTGCAAAAAGCAAAGGTATGTACAATATTACAATACTGGCCATAGTCAATTCAAAATTATCAATCCTACTATTATAGAACCCTAACACCTTCTACTAAGTATGTTAACAACTTCGTTTTCATGGTCATCGACAGATTCTCTAATATGGCCATTTTGGCAGCCCACAAGAAGAGTATCACAATAGAAGCCATTGATAATCTCTTCTTTAAATGAGTATGGGTACATTTTGGGATCCCACAGTCCATTATCTCAAATCGGGACAACATGTTCTCAAGTACATTTTGGTCAACTCTTTGGTCGATGTTGGATACCAAATTCACTGAGTCCATGACTTTCCACCCCCAAATTAATGGCCAAAAAGAGGTTGTAAACTACATGATCGTACACATTCTATGTATGTACTATTCGAAGCATCCACACACATTGGATGAAAGCCTCCCTTATGTCCATCACAGCTACAATAGAGCTCTCCATTTCTCAATCATTCACAACCCCTTTCAAGTGGGGTTGGGATTCAAGCCACTATGTCCCATTGATGTGGTCATACCATTGGAAGCTACTCAATCAAATTCGGTTGATGTCCAATCTAAATTTGACAGGGATAACAACTTCATTGAGTGAAATAAGGACATCTGATAGCCGGTCCCTAAAATATTCAATAGAGCTAATGCTAATTACAAGCAATCTCATGATCAAAATTAGGTGACACACAAGTTCAATGTGGGCGACAAAGTTTGGTTACATTTACAAAAGGAGCACCTTGTTGGGCCCCACCCAAAACATCGCTCACTCTGATATGGGCCTTACACCATCACTAAGGCTATATGGGACAATGATTTCAAGCTCAAAATTCCATCATTCCTTGACCTACACCTAGTGCTTTTCAATCTGGACTCCCTTTGACCATACTTTCGACCATTACTGGACAGATCGGACATTGCAGAACAACTCACACCAAAAGAGTTAAAATCAAACTACATGGAACAGACATCAATCAATTGAATCATGGATGAATAGATCAAGAACACTCTCCAGAATAAGATCCAAATGTATCAAGTTGTCAAATTTGGCCAACTCCTGCACCAAGGAAAGTAGCTCACCAGGGATCAAGTTTAGCAAATCTTTCCCCACCTCATGAAGGCATTGAACACAATGGGGACCATTACTTCCTAAGGGGGGATGAATAATCTAGGTGGTTATTAGTGGCCACCCGCCTATACCACTTGGACTCCCACCATTCTTTCTTTACAATTTCCTTAATCGTAGCACAAATTACTATTCTTGGAAGTTTTTTGGGTCCTAAACTTTTGGAGTTGTTTTGAGGGACTAAGATACGTTTTTAGGGAAAACGGAGAGACTGGAAAAGTCACAAACTATTTTATTGGTCTTTTTTGGCCTCCTCTTTATGATCTTCGAAATGGGGTATTATTATAGCCAAGTGGATATCCTATGCCAAATTTACAACCCCAGGAAGTTGATGTACTAATTTACCCAAATAGGGACCACATTTTTGTTACTTCATTTCCAACAGTTAGGTTTTTGGATGTTTAGGTTTTCCATTGTTTCTCAGTAATAAATAGGCCTTTAAGCCTCATTTTAACATATTTCTTAGGCATGTAACTGCCACATTTCTTCTCAGAGATAATCTACCATTGCCCAAACTAGTTTATTACCATTTATGTATGCAAGCATATTTCAGTTCTTCGATATTAATGAAATGAAGTTTTATTTCAGCTACATCTTTGTGTTTATGTGTATATCTATAATTTGTTGTATTCTTGCATAATTCTAGATCAGTAGTATTAGAGAAATCTTCTCTTTCTCTTTTTTTCTTTACATGTCCCCAACGAGGTCATGGTATAAGGATTTAGGGCTCAAATTGGTTAAACCTTTGCAAGACGAGCCTTGTAAACCTCAACAACCTCTCATGGGTGAAGAAAAAAAAGATGAGGATGCAGGAGATCCTTTCAAAATATTGCTCGATGAAGCCCTCGAGTGAAAAAGGAATGTTATGATGGATAACTTTGCCTAGATCCTTCGGCGACTACCCACAGGTGGCGTATCTTCATCAAGAAGGCACTTTGGTTGTGCCACTCCTTTCAAGGTACAAGTTAATTTTGATATTCCCATATTTGAAGGACAGATAGATGCAGACATCGTAGATAGAGGGTTAAATATGTTGGAAGGATATTTTCAGTTCATGACTTTTCCTAACATGAAAATATTACTTTTTCACTCCTCAAAGTCACCCTACATGTCAAGGACTTTTGGGAAACCTACTATCAGCAAAAGGACGAGAGATAATTCTGATTGTTTTCAGCCACACCCACTTGGAATCCTTTTCGAGACACCATCAAGAAACAGTATTACCCCATCGAGATCTATGAAAATATATACATAAAGCAGAACAAACTGTGGTAGGGAAGGGACCAAGAGGTGCCAAAGTTAACAAATGTTTTCCATACTCTTTTTTGTAACCCTAGAGTCAACCCTTGGTTGAGAAGGGACCAATGCCTAGGACATTTGTTCAGAAAGATAACACATTTAACTTGTTGCCCCTTTATGATAATTCATAACACTAGTTTACATGTAATTTTAAAGAAAATATCTTTGGTGAAGACACTTCTCAAGTTGTCCTTACTCACAATGAAACTGATTCAAATCTATAACAAAATGATGGAAAGAAATAATGGGAAATCCAAAATGAAAGGTTGCTTCTCACATAATCTTTTGTTTCAAACTTTAGAGGAAAATGTGAAAGACTGAGAAATGAACTTGTAGAAAAGAGGAGTGCATATTAAGGTTATTTATTTTAGGATTACATTTACTATAACTTTAGTAATTATGTATAAAAA
Source organism: Pinus taeda (assembly GCA_000404065.3). Taxonomy (NCBI): domain Eukaryota; kingdom Viridiplantae; phylum Streptophyta; class Pinopsida; order Pinales; family Pinaceae; genus Pinus; species Pinus taeda. Next base: position 98,225 of record APFE030085349.1, read on the forward strand.
AAATGACCAACTTCATTACTCTTTTCCATAGAATAAATTTAGTAAATGATATATAACAACATGGTAACACGTCATTTTCAAAAGACTACTCGGAGTCACCTTGAAAAGGTTTATTATTCTCTAATAAATGGTGAAAACATTACATATAAAATTCTTGTCTTTTGAAGTCAGAAATCGGAACCCCACATGGTTTTCTCAAGCTTCCTTTCTAGTTACATTACAGTGGTGGCAGTTATAAAAAACTTTAACTGTCACAAAACTACCACACTACTTTAACAACTACTTTAGTCCTATTCAGTCTTTTTGAGGACTTGAAATTTTACAAAAATAAGAACCAAAATTGTGTAATTATTACAAATATACTACTTCAAAATCTAATATAATAAATCCAGGTGGTTATCTTTTACTAGATGACTTGTGATTGTTGTGCAGACTCACTTATTGAAGATCCAACTTCTGTTGTTGCTACTGTTGGAGACATTCATGCTCTGCATTTCTTCCATACAGTGACCTTTGTACTTGGATATATAATGAACCTTGTATGGGCCAATATGACATTAGTGATTCTGTTGTAAGAGGGATTCTTTTTAAAAAGGGTTTCGAGAAGCCACAGTAGTTGAATATCCGTGAAGATAGTTGACAATGGTGCCACTTTGAGAATTATTGATTTCTCATGAGAAGAATAATTTTTTCTTTTAACTTTCACTAAAAAAAATTCATAAGTTTCCCAGGGAATCATATTTCCCTATTGGTCCTAGTAGGAGGGAAATCCTTCCCTCATCCTCTTATGAAAATTTGTGTTAAATTTCAGAATTGATTCTCTGATTTCACCAAGTTTTGTCTCTGTTGTTTTTCTATACAAGTTTTTCTACACCATCTTATTGATTTCTAGCACTAGTTCTATTTTGTCTTCCATTTGCATATTGGTTAATTCCTTAGAAGACTTGGAATTAAGAAAATCAATCATCTTCTTTGCCAATTGAGCATGTTGTTGGATTTTCTCTTTATGAGAAGCAATGATGCTTCCGAAATGTCTAACAATCATTTTTTCCACTACCATTATCAACATATTGTCCCATATAGATTTCACTTGTTGAATATTATCATTCCATATTATTTCTCTAGCATGTATAAGTGACATATTACCTTTTACCGTTTCCCTCACTTCCTTAATTCCATTGCAGGTTATTTGGTAATCCTTATGGTATTTTGATGCATTATCCTTTGTCATAGTAAGATGTTTTTCTTTAATCTCCAGGAGTTCCTGTGTGTCATCCAAGTTCATTTCAATATTTTTCATTTCATCCTCTAAAATATTTAACTCTGTCATAGCCCTGGTCAATTTTTTAGTTGGATCCTCTGAATCTAGTTGTACTAGGATGGTGCAGACAAGAGAATCCATCTTCTGATGTAAGGTAGCATTCAATTCTTTTAAGGCATCCACTCCATTATTTCTTTCTAGTAGCTCTCTCATCAAAATTTCCTTTTCCTTATCCACTTGGGACACCTCTGGGGCCATGACATTCTCTACATCTAGAAATTTTAGCTTCTTTTTAAGCACTTGGATTTTTGTTTCTGCTCCTTGTAGAAGCTTATGTACAATAGAACTATCTTCAGGATTAACGCCAATTTTGAAAATTAACTTTTTCAATTCTTTATTCTGAGTAAATAAGGCTCTGGAATTTTATTTTTCCAAATTTAACTGATTCAAAACCCTTCCCAACAAAGATTTTATATTATTTGTTACAATGGATTCTTTACCGAAATCACTGTAAATTAATTCTCCAGTTTTCCTTTGTAAGTAAATTTTATCATGAAATGGAATCTCCCTTGCATCCAAAGTTATATTTATAGTCTTAAAATGTTATGAAACCAACTCACAAAATAGAAGAGATAGATCAACGACTTCAAAATTAGCCTCTTATATGGGGCACAATAATAACAATATGGGAATTACATGGGCACAGCAATAACAATAAGGGGGTTACACTGACAATAACAATGAGGGAATACACTAGTATTATAGGGACCTGTTCAAGCCCTGAAAATTGGGTCTACGATAAGGGGGATACCCACCCGGTCCGGACTTTGGTTAGCAGCTCCTTTTCCGTTTGGTATAGTGGGTCTGACTGGGGATATGGGACCAGTTTCCCAATTTATGTGTGTGTGTGTGTGTGAAGAATTGATATTTCCTTTCTAAAAGTTCCTAAGTGAGATGCTCTAATCTTAATTCTAATTAATGACATGCAATTGTATTCTAATAAGCAGAAATATCTAAGTCTACACTAACCTGGGGTGTAATCCTTCTATTATGTGATCTAAAATGATTTCAAATAACAATCGGTAATAAACATCATTCAACTGTTATGAGAAAAGAATTAGAGGCTTTCCTTTTCAAGAAGTTTTGAATCAACGAGAGTTGGCGCCATCTTCTCGGCAGAATTGATGATGCATTTGAGAGTCATACTGATCCAGATTAAACAGGAACGCAACAAAATACAGAGATAACCATATACACAAAGATGCAGCGGAAATAATACTTCATTTCATTAATGGAAAACACTGAAATATGTTTACAAACAGAGTTGAAAATAAACCAGCTAGGGCGATGGTAGCTTATCTCTAAGAAGAGATGTTGCGGCTACATGCCTCTGAACTATTCTGCACTATGTTACAATGAGGCTCGAAGGCCTATTTATTGTTGAGAAACAATGGAAAACCCTTCACATTCCAAAACCTAACCCTAGAAGATGAAACGACAAATTGTGGGCCCCGTTTTGGGTAAATTGGTACATCAATTTCCCGGGGTCGTAACTTTGGCATATGATCTTCGTTTGATGCGTATGATAGCTCGTTAGAAAGATATATCCGAGAACTACCACTTTGAGAAGGGAAACATTGGTCCACAGACCCATGTTGCCCCTAGATTTCCCAAAAAACGTTGTTTAGGGCCTCAAAACGGCTCCAGAAGTTCAGGACCCAAAAAAAACTACTAAAAATAATAAATTGTGCTACAATTATGGAAACTGAAAAACTAAAAGAGACAGTTGCAGGGGTCCAAATGGGATAGGTGGGTGGCCACCAAAATCCACCTGGATCATTCCTCTGCCCTTAGGAAGCAATGGTCCCCATTGCATTGAGTTCCTCCCTAAGATGAGGAAGCTTCTGCTGAGCTAGGTCGCTGCTGAGCTGTTCTGCAATCTCTGATGTGTCCAGAAATAGTGGGAAGCATGGTTGAAGGCACTCCACATTGAACACTCGGTGCAAGCAAAGGAATGGAGAAATGGTGTGCTTCAAAGCATTGTTGCCCATAGCCTTGGTGCTGGTGTAAGGACCATGTCGGAGTGGTCGGAGCTTCTGATGGGCTCTTGAAAGGCATTCTTTCTACAGATGTAACCAAACTTTGTCACCCACCTGAAACTTATGTGGTACCCCTGTGGGTGAGGAGAAGTTGTTCTTGTGTTATGTCATGACCGTATCCCTTTGTTATTCCTGCTGCCGCTTGGAGGAACGCTTTGCGGGGGTCATGGATGTAGCAACGATTTTCCCCTTTCTTTGGGAGCAAACCAGACAGAAAATAAATTTCCTAATCTGTGATATGAGCTTGCTACCTTTCTTAGCAGTCATCAAAGAGGTGGTAGTAGGTGGGGCTACCTCTGGTATGTATAATGAATTACTCAAAGAAATAATGACAGCACAAGGCCTTGACTCATACACAGCATGTTGCCTCCACAAGTATGGCTAGCCTAATAATACATCATAAACATCCAGAGGTGTAACATCACATAATACCTTGTCTGTGAATGGTTTGATGTTGTAGGGAAGGCGGCACTGCTAGCGAACTTTGAGATCTTGTCCTTCATGAAGCCACCCGATACTATACGGCTACGGGTGTAGTGTAGTCGGTAGGCCCAATCGCTTCATGACCTCTACTGAAATAAGGTTCTTTTGGCTGCCACTGTCGAGAATGAATTGCAGCAACGAACCCTTCACCCACATCTGTGAGTGGAAAAGATGTTTCCCCTCCTCTAGCTCTTCGGGCTCATTTTTCTGGATCTTGGCAGTGGCAACAGTGGCACTGGGATCCGCATCAATGATTTGCTTCCCTTAGCC
>APFE030085349.1:103537-120268 GCA_000404065.3 Pinus taeda
AGCGACTGCTTGGTCCGCCACTCACTTGTGTTATGAGTGGGACTCTTGTGGAACTCACACCACTTTCCTGTGTCCTTCTTCGGCTTCATGGTGTTGTTCTTTTCTTGTGGCTTCAATGGGTTATCTTGGGTCACCCCGCCTTGGCTTTGTCCTTTGGGCTTCAGATTTGCAGATCCAAAGTCTCGCTTCTTCTGTTTGAACTTTTGCTCAATTTTGACAGCGTATTGGTATGTTGTGCTGAGTGAGGAGATGTTCAAGAACTCCATCTCTTCCTGGATGTATTTGTGTAGGCAGCCGGGGTATTTGAGTACCAGATGCAACTCAGAATCTTTGATACCCAACTGTGTACGAATGGTATGAAAAATGTTTGTGAACTCTGACACATCTTGGTCTCGTCCCTGCTGCTCTGTGGTCCATTTGATGTATTTGTACTCATAGCTTTTGACAGGGTAGTACTGCTCCTTGATGGAATCACGGAATGAATCCCAAGTGGGTGCGGCTAAAAATAGTGAGCCTGTGCTTTCATCCTTCTGCTCGCAGTAGGTTTCCCACCAGCCCTTGACGTGGGGGGCTGCTTTGAGAAGAGCAAAAACAATCTTTTCCTGACTTTAAAATTCATGAATAGAAAAATACCCTTTTAGCATTTTTAACCATTTATCTACCGCATCTGTGTCTATTTGACCCTCGAATATGGGGATTTCAAAATTAACTTGTACCTTAAAGGGCGTGGCATTTCCAGAGTAGCTACTGGAAGCCGATGCGTCGCTTCTGGGTAGCTGCTGAAGAATCTTCGCAAAGCTATCCATCATCTCGTTCCTTTGTCGCTCGAGGGCTTCTTCGAGCAAGATTTTGATAGGATCTCCTGCCCCCTCATCTTTCTTCTCATCCGCCATGGGAGGCTGTTGGGATTTGCGAGGCTGGTCTTGCAAAGGTTCTACCAGTTCAAGCCCTAACTCCTTATATCCCGACCTCGATGGGGACATGCAAAGAAAAACAGAGAAAAAGTAGACCACTTTGATACCACTGATCCAGATTTAAACAGGAATGCAACAAAATATAGAGATAACCATATACACAAAGATGCAGCAGAAATAATACTTCATTTAATTAATGGGAAACACTGAAATATGTTTACAAACAGTGCTGAAAATAAACCAGCTAGGGCGATGGTAGCTTATCTCTAAGAAGAAATGTGGCGGCTACATGCCTCTGAACTATTCTGAACAGTGTTACAATGAGGCTCGAAGGCCTATTTATTGTTGAGAAACAATGGAAAACCCTTCACATTCCAAAACCTAACCCTAGAAGATGAAACACCAAATTGTGGGCCCCATTTTAGGTAAATTGGTACATCAATTTCCCGAGGTCGTAACTTTGGCATACAATCTCCATTTGACGCGTATGATATCTCATTAGAAAGATCTATCCGAGAACTACCACTTTGGGAAGAGAAACATTAGTCAATGGACCCATGTTGCCCCCAGATTTCCCAAACAACATCGTTTAGGGCCTCAAAACGGCTCTGGAAGTTTAGGACCCGAAAAAAACTGCTAAAAATAGTAAATTGTGCTACAATTACGGAAACTGAAAAAATGAAAGAGACAGTTGCGGGGGTCCAAATGGGATAGGTGGGTGGCCACCAACATCCACCTGGATCACATACACTGGCTGTGTGGTTTTACCAAATACGCCCAGTAAGAATCCCAATTCAACATACTTAATCTTCTAATTGTTTTTGCCTTTTCTTGAGCCTTCTGTCTCCAGCCTGTCTGCAATTGTTGTACATAGGTACATACCATATTGAAGATATTTCAGATAATTACTACTGGTTTTAGGATTCAAGTTTTACTTTTTTACCTCTAGCGTTCTTTTTTACAAATTTCTGGGCTTACAGGTGACTGAACAACTAGAGGCTTTCCTTTTCAAGAAGTTTTGCCCAGCGCATCAGAAACTACCTCCGTTTCTTGATCCGGGCTTCCTTGGTGTGATTTTTCCTCTTGTGTGCTTTCTTTTAGCAGATATAAAGCTCAAATTTTGTGAAAATAATGATTCCATAAGCTCTTGACCCTGAGTCTTAAATTGTCTATTTTTGATGTCAGTACTGTCCAGTACCCATTTAACCATGTCTGTGTAGGGGAGAATTTTGGGCCTCACCTCTATGTGGTGTGAGAATGAACAAGCTAAATCTGCAACTGATGCCTCAGAAAACCCATGTGAACCTGCAATGGTTGTAACCTCCATCACCTTGGGATTCTCTTCTTCAAGTAGATTATTCATGCCTTCCCAAGTAGTAATACTAGCGTCTCTGTTACAGGCGGTGTCTGTATATAGCGGTGTCATTTCTTTGTCGTCAAATCTCGGAGCTTTGCCTTTCTTCCCCATAATATCCTGTATATTGCTTTGTATAATTCTTTGTTCTTCATTCCTGCAGTTTACAAGTGAGGTGAGAGTAATGATAAGGAAAGGTGATGGGAAAGCTTCAAATTCCAAAGACATAAAAAATATACCACCTTACGTGCACTAGCTCTTCAATAAACACAAAACCATATTTCATTAACAACTGGCAACTAACTCATTAATTCGCATTAAAGCGCATAACCAGGTCTTGGTTTATGGAAAAAGTTTTCTCGAATAATGAGCCTGAAAGATCCGCGATGAAGCGATTTTTCGATTTGCTTCGCAATATTGCAGATCGTTGTATCACATTTTCACAATATCATTCCACCACTCTACAACAATATCGCTTTGCCACTCTATCGCAATATCGCAATATCGTAGGACCGTGGCATATGACAATTTTTGTTAATGTGTTTTCTGCGAAATGCAATTTTGTGATATGCGCCATCGCATATCGGTGGTTTGAGATTTTTCAGCGTAAGTGGTCTTTGATGCATGCAATGCGATATATGTTTTTCAATATGTAGTCTCGCATCACGATCTTGTGATTTTAGAATTCGGCTTGTAAGGAGGTATCCTATTATCCTTTTTGTGATGCGATATTTCTTAAGGAGTGATTTTATCTTACCTTATCATGAAATTTAAGCTTTTTAGATTTTTCAAGGGTATTTTCCTAAGTTTATGATGGTAAGTTTTATTAAAAAGGAAATACAAGAACTAATTAATTTTTTTTTTAAATTATGACTAAGGGTCCCCACTTATTTAGTATTAGTAATAACACTAAATAAGGAGAGGGTTTTGTTGTTGGCCACAACAATTGGTGATTCACTTGGAAGAACCAGTTATCTCTACTTTTCTTTTGAATTTTCTAAACTTCCAAAGCAGAAAATTTTCCAGAAAATTAAAATTTATTATAAAAATACAAAGTAAATTATTCTTTTACCTATCAATAACATTTTGGTTCTTCTATTTTCTACTTTGATTATTTACTCCCTCAAGCTATTCCTTATATCTACATCAATCATTACTTGGTTTATAAAGATAAAAACAAAGCCTTCTCTGTAAATCAGTTTTAAATATGCTCATTTGTCGTAGGTAGAGCCTCTGCTGCCAGTAGGTGTTTATAGCCTTGACAGGGTTACCTATTGCCCAGCAATGATCTTATATCCTACTTAGAGAAATATACAATTTTCAAAGAGAAATCCATATCTACACTTATTTCTTTCATTTTCTTTTTTACCCTTAAAGAACAATGTCTTGGCTTGATAGCCAATTTATGACACTGTCATTCACTTGATTTATAACTTTGCTGAACAAGTTGGCTCGTGATGAGGCCTCTTGTCTTTTGATTGCAACAATCTTGAGTCATTTCCCTGTTGTGGTATGTAGTACTAGCAAAGTCAGAAAGTTATAATAACTATGATCATGATAAGTCGGCTCATGATGAGACCTCTTACTCTTTAAGTTAAAGTGTATCTTGGATTATTCTCTGAACTTTGTAGATTCCTAGGTGGGGAGGAAGTCATTGTTTCCTTAAGATAACTCTAGACGACAATGGTAGAGTTTTTATGGAAGGAGCTTTTCTACATAGAATCTTCATTTTGTCATTGATACCTTTCATTGGACTAATATAAAACAATTTCCCACTAAAGGTAATTTTTCATCAAAATTTATGAAGTTGAAACTAGTATCATTTCTAGGCCTAGAGTCTTTAACTATATCTTTCAATAATAATGATCAATTTTCTAAAAGAATTCTATTTATACAAGTGAAAAAACAAAATCTAAAAGAGAGTCCATGTCTTTTTCGTAAATCTCAAATGTAACCATTCACAAATGGTTTTATTTATGGAAATAAAAACTAATCTACAAAATAGAAGAATGATCTCCTATGGAAAATGTTTTTTGAGGATTTGTCCATTAACAGGTAAAGAATCTCTTTTTCCTGTTAAATCCTGTAACATAAAAGTGCACAGACCTATGACTTCTATGATTTGAAATTTTGTATGTTTCCATTTTTCCTCATGAGCCCTGTCCCATTTTAAAACTAGATCTCCCATCTGAAAGTCTTTTCTGGATATCATGTTTGAATGAAAAGAGGCTTTTACTAATGCTTGATGATGAGCGTGAGTTATTTTTGCCTGTTCTCGTTGTTCTTCTAACTTAATTATTTCCAGCTGCCTTAGTTGTAAGGAGGAAGTTGGTGCTTCATCAATATATTGAACTAAGGCCAAAGAGGGAATTGCCAAATGAGTTGGAAGAACCACTTCTTTCCCATAAACTAAATTAAAGGTAGAACTACTAATGGATGCTTTCTGCGTTATTCGATCTGCCCATAAAGCATATATTAAAGACTTGTACCAATTTTTATGATTTTGGTCAATGGTTCACTTAATAATTCTGATTAAGTTTTTATTTGTAGATTCAGCTAATCTATTCCCCTGTGGATAGTAATTGGTAGAGTATTTAAGCTTGAAACCCCTTTTGAGTGCAAATTCAGTCATTGCATTACCAGAAAAATATGATGCATTATCAAACATTAAAGTAGAAGGCAACCTAAACCTGGTGATTATGGACTGATCTATGAACTCAATGATATTTTCAGTGTTAGCTGTCTTGAGTGGAACTGCTTCTACCCATTTAGTAAAGTAAGCTATTGCTGTAAGGATATATCTATGTTATTTAGAAGAGTGAGGAACGATCTCACCTATTATGTCCAATCCGCACTGATCAAAAGGCTGCTCAATGTTGACTGGTTGTAGTGGCAAGGATGGTTTCTTTTGTCTCCCAGCAGTAGTTTGACAAACTTGACATTTCGTCACGTAGTTATGTGAGTCTTTGAATAATGTGGGCCAGTAATAGCCTACGCGTAAGATTTTATGAGTAGTAGCATCTCCAGCATAGTGTCTGCTTGCTGGCCCATTGTGGAGTTCTTGCAAGACTTTTTCAGCTTCAGATTTCTCAAGACATCTAAGGAGAACAGAATCATAATTTATTCTAAAAATAACATCGTTCACGAGCTAATATTGTTTGGCTTTCAACCTTAGAGCTCTTTTCTTGGTATGATCAAGGTTTGAAGGAGCATAGCCATTCTTTATATAATAAATGATATCAGCATATAATGATTCAACATCGTTTAGGCTTACCTCATACATTTGTATCTCTGCAGATCAAGGTTCGAACATAAGCGATGCTACAACCAACATTTTGCAAAAGCCTTGACCTTTCACAATACTTGCTGGTTTGATTTCTATGTCATATTCCTGTAAGGAAGTAACCCACTTGGCTCTTTTGTCACCCACATATTTCTGTACTAAAAGATTTCTTACCGTTGGAAATGGTACTATGATTTTCGTATGCGTTTTGAGTAGAAAGGGTCTGAAATATTTAATTGCTTTGAAAACAACATAAGCTTGTTTCTCCATATCTAAATAATTTAACTCAACCCCCTATAAATTTGAACTGAAAAAAGCAATCGGGACTTCTGCCTTTTCTTGATTTGCTTGAGTGAGTATCGCAGCATATGATCTATCAGAAACAAATGTATATAAAATTGAAGGATCGGAAAAATTTGGAGTTGCTAAATATGGGGCCAAGATGGGGCCAAGATGGGGCCAATCAGATTGAATGCCTCATATTCATCTTGGCCCCATTTAAAGTTTGGGTTCTTTTTAATCATTGCTTGTAAAGGAGATACGATTCTTGAAAAATCTGGAACGAATCTCTTTACAAAGTTAATCTAGCCAAGAAAAGAGTGCATAGCTTTCTTCTTGTGAGGTAGGGGTATTTGAGAAATCTCCTTGATTTTGTCAGGATCAATGTGAATTCCAGATTTTGACACCATGAATCTAAGAAGTTTTCCTTCACTTAATGCGAAAAAAGATTTTTTCGGGTTAAGTGAAATTCCATGCCTTTGACAATGTTCGAAGATTTGTTTTAAATCTCTTTGATGATTGTTTCCTTTCTTGGAATATACATTTATATCATCCAAATATATTACCACTGATTTGTTAACTAACCCCTTGAATGCGATGTCCATGACTCTTTGAAAGGTGGCACCAGCATTGATTAGACCAAAGGGCATCTTTTGATATGTGTATGTGCCCCATTTAGTTATGAATGTGGTTTTTAATTGATCATCGAGATATACCAACACTTGGTTGTATCCTGAGAATCCATCCAAGAATGACATTAATTCTGACCTCGCAACTACCTGTAGTATTTGTTCCATGGGAGGTAAAGGAAAATTATCTTTTTGGCAGGCTTTGTTAAGATTTCGAAATTCAATACATATTCTGATGTCTCTGTTTTTCTTCCTAACGAGAACCATATTGGAAACCCATTTAGAATGTCGAACGGGAAAAATTATTTTGGCTTTCAATAACTTATTAAGTTCAGATTTGATCTGGTTTTCTAGATTGGGATGGATCTTTCTCAACTTTTGTTGGACAGGTTTTTCATCGTCTATCATTGGAATAGTATGTTGGATGATGGAAGTGTCATATGTTTTGAGTTCATCGTAATTCCAAGCAAAGACACTTTTTTATTGTCTCAAGAGATGAATATATGCTAATTTTTCTTCAGGAGCTAGGCCAAGGCCTAGGTTGATGTTCTCTGGTTTGGTATCAGTTCCTAGATTTACTACTTCATAGTTCAAAGTTGAAATTTGGAGTTTTGAATTGGTAGATCGTTTAAACCGATCTTTCAAATCATAAAGGTCCTCTAACTTGACTACTGACTTAGGTATAGGATTGTTAGTGCTATCTTGTTGCAATTGTCAGTCAAGTTGGTCTTCGTCAATTATTTGATTGGTGTAGGATCCTTTAGATGTGAGGAAACTCATGATATCAGGATCGTCATTGAAAATCCTCCAGTTGGTTATGTTATCAGGAATAGATGGTGTAAAAACTAATTCAATTGAAAATCGATTAGGGCTAAAATCTTTTGAAGGAATGAGCTTGGAAGCTACGTTAGCTAAGAGGTTTGCACTAGCATCCTGGAGTTTGGGAATTGATGAAATATTAAATGTTATAAAGTTTTCAGTCAGATCTTGAAATAAAGATTGGTAATGTTTTAAATGACCTGATAAATAATGTATAGTATTACGTACCTGCCTGATTACAATTTCAGAATCTCTGAAAACTTGAAGGTATTTGACGTCTAATCTGACTGCTTTGTATAACCCTTGGACTAAAGCTTCGTATTCTGTGGTATTATTGGTGCAATCAAATTTGAGTCTACAAGTTAGCATAGTTTTATTTCCCTCTGGACTTATTAACATGCATCCTGATCTTGCTCCTTCGTTAGACTTAGAACCATCAAAAAATAACTTCCAAAATAAAGATTTATTTACAGGACTATCTATAAAATTAATACATTTAGAACTATCTGTTTGAGAGAAATTTTCTACTTGAGACAAAATAGAATGTTCTAAGTAAGGTGAACTATGAACATTAAAATTTCCTAGGAAAGAATCTACTGAGTAGTTGCCAATGATGTTATTGATGTATGCTACTGGTTCATTCTCTCCCTCCAGTTTTGTTACTATGTATTTCTGATGTCTTTCTCACTCAAATTTTATTTGATTTGGTTTACCATTGTAAGGGAGACACATGTGCTACTAGTCAGTTGCAAAGTATCCATGAAGTTTTTCTGACCAATTTCTACTAAGAATTAAGCCATAAAATTCTGGAATATCAGCAACTAAAATGTCGATAACTTGACATACCTTTGGGTTGGATGACAGCCTTATGGTAACCTGATTTAATTCGCCAATCACTTCGACTTGCGATCGATCTAATTGAACTATGCACACAGTGGATTTCTGCGGTTGAACGTTCAATTTTGCACATATTGACTTTGGTAAAATATTCGATGAAGCTCCAGAATCCACTAAGCAATTATGCAAATTTTTATTGAAGATTTCATAAGTAAGAATAAATGGGCGAGTATGAGATCTCGACCTTCCTCCAATTAAGGCGATATCGTTTGGATAAACTTTATTAATCACATTAGTTGGAGGTCTTCCCATGTCATGGGAAGCTTGAGAGATTACAGCGGCGGGCAAAGGTGCAACTGGTACAACATGTAATTCTTTCAAAAGTATCTTTTACTGGTGTTTTAACTTGCTCAATTCGTAAAACGTGATGTTGGCCCTAGTCTTTTTCATGTCTTCTATGATATTATACTCCATTTTATCTGAAACGATCAGCGTTTTAGATGGAGTTGATGAATCTGTTTGGACTAGGCTGGTTTGAGTCTATGTAGGTGTTGTTTTCTTGGCTGTGACTTTATCCTTAGTCATAGAGCTTGCGCTCTTTCGCTTAGGGGTAGGTTGAGGAGGAGCAAGTTGATTTCTACTTCGAGTACTAACTAGGGATGCCTCCTAATCCTCTTCATCTGGGAGGATGAAATCCCACATACCTTGTAACTCTACAACTTCTTCTTCATCAGTATGTTCTTCGGTAGCGATTTCCTCTTCTTTTTCTTTGGATTCAACACTTGTAATAGCATTAGGGAGCCCGGAATCGGTCGAAGGGTTTTTTTTTAAAAGTTTGTACAGATTTTTAGAAGAATTTTCTGCCACTTGTTTCTTAATGTCGAGCATCTTGTTAGACATGGTCTTCAAAACTTTTTGCAATCCTTCTAAATCGAATGGATCTTTCGATTGTTTTTTCTTGGGATCTTCCTTGAAAGTAATCTTCTTGGATTTTCGTTCTTCTATCGTGTTTTTCTTTTCTAGGGCTATAATACATTTCTCTACTGCTATTGCTTCTTTCATATTTTCTGCTAAAGTTGTTTTGTTAGCCCTGTTAACAAATATTGTTATGTTTGATGGTAAAGCAATGATGTACCATTCACTTTGCACTTCTTCGCTAGGCTTGGAAGTAGTAGGAATTTTATTTAACAGTTTATTGAAACATGAATTGAAATCTTTGATAGGTTCTTTTGACTCGGCCCTAAGGTTAGACAGGTCGTTGATCAATGTTGCCATAGACCTATCATCACCAAACTTAATAAGGAATTGTTCTTGGAAGATATCCCAACTAGTGATAGATCCAGATGGTAATGAAAAATACAATGCTCCAGCTGCTCCTTGCAGAGTATAAGGAAAAAGTTGAACGACAGTGTCTTCATTGGTAACTCCATTGAGATTTATGGATAGAATAAAGTTACTTATATGTTCTTTTTCTAGCATGCCTGCTTCAAGATTAAACTTAGGCAGCCATTTCTCAGGATGGGCTGGTAGCTGACTCAAAAGTGCAGACATTAAGACTGCCCCTAGGTTATTCCATGGAGATTGTGCCATCGTTGATCTACTAACAGAGGAAGGTGCAGAATATGATCCCTGGAGTTGAGAAGATGAGGATATTACGACTCCAGATGATTGAGAAGGAGATGTGGAAGTACCAGTGGACTGATGGATAATGATCTAAAGTGGAGGAGTGGATGGTTGACTTAGCGGTGGAGAGGTTAAGATGGATGATGATGATGAAAGAGTCTCGCTATTGGACCCTTCAGGAGATTTCCTTGCTCTCTTCCTTGTGGGTAGAGGTAACTCGGTTGGCTGAACGCCAAACGTTTAGCTCTTTAATTTGGTAAGAGGATGAGCAGGGTTATATTGCAAAGCCACGTTGCCTTGATATTTATCAGATCTTTGAGGAGATATAGAAAATCATTGAAGTTTGTGAATCAAAGATTCAACTTCAGGAGGTTCAATAGTAGATTGTTCTGAAATGTTAGGGTTTATAGCAGCGGTTGTTGTTCTTGCGACTTCTGGCTCTGGATTTAAAGATTCTAAATGCAATGGAGAAGTCGGGGGAGATGGTGAGGGTGATTTACTCTCAGAATGGTATTTAGATTTAGACATGCTTGCCATTCACAGTTCGAGGCCCTCCTTCTAGCGCCAAATATGTTTAAGCCCCGAAAATCAGGTATACAACAAGGGGGATACCCACCCAGTCCGGACCTTGGTTAGCAGCTCCTTTTCCGTTTGGTATAGTGGGTTCGATTGGGGATATGGGACTAGTTTCCCAATTTATGAGTGTGTGTGTGAAGAATTGATATTTCCTTTCTAAAAGTTCCTAAGTGAGATGCTATAATCTTAATTCTAATCTAATGACATGCAATTGTATTCTAATAAGCAGAAATATCTAAGTCTACACTAACCCAGGGTGTAATCCTTCTGTTATGCGATCTAAAATGATTTTAGATAACAATCGGTAATAAAGATCATTCAACTGTTATGAGAAAAGAATTCAATACAGATAAACCACTTCGTATAAAAATTTAGACGAAACAGTTGTGAGAAACATATTGCATAATAAGCTACTCATACATTAAGCATAAATAAATAGCTATCATTGTACAAAAGTGCCAAATGATAACTCAGGCATTCACACATCAATATATAAACAACTGAACATGAATATCACTTTAACAAAAAGGAAAAAGTAGTTAAGAGATAGAAGTACCATTTATAACTAGTTCTACTCATGAGCTTCAAGCGATAATGATTTATCTCTTCTTAATCCAACATCCACTAAGAGTACAGAAGTGCAACATCAGTAGCAGATATTAAATGCAGATACCAATAAATCCTATTCCATTCATTCATCAAAACCTCCTCGGAGAGTGCAAAAGTGCATGTTCCGAGGACAAGTTTTTGATAAATTTCAGGACCCTTCTCTAAATGCATGAGAAGGGTTTAAATACTACTAACTAAATCTAAAAATAACTTATTACAGAAATGTAGGATACGGTTTAAATGATTGTCCTTTTTTCAAGCAAAAATAAAGCAAAATTAATACTAATATTGAATCTAAAACTAACAACTAACTATTTCTATATCTACTCCTTGAAATTGCAAGCATTCAGCATTTGCTTGAGAAGAGTCGGCTGACTGACTTCAGACTTTAACTGTCCTGCAGAAACAGAATCAATGAGAGCTGGCGCCATCTTCTCGGCAGAATTGATGATGCATTTGAGAGTCATACACTGGTTCTGTGGTTTTACCAAATATGCCGAGTAAGAATCCCAATTCAACTTAGTTAATCTTTTAATTGTTTTTTCCTTTTCTTGAGCCTTCTGTCTCCTGCGTATCTGCAATTGTTGTACATATGGACATACCATATTGAAGATATTTCGGACAATTACTACTGGTTTTAGGATTCAAGTTTTACTTTTTTACCTCTAGCGTTCTTTTTTACAAATTTCTGGGCTTACAGGTGACTGAGCAATTAGAGGCTTTCCTTTTCAAGATTTTTTTCCCAGCGCGCACATCGGAAACTACCTCTGTTTCTTGATCCGAGCTTCCTTGGTGCGACTTTCACCTCTTGCGTGCTTTCTTTTAGTGGATATAAAGATCAAATTTTGTGAAAATAATGATTCCATAAGCTCTTGACCCTGAGTCTTAAATTGTCTATTTTTAATGTCAGCGCTATCCAGTACCCATTTAACCATGTCCATGTAGGGGAGAATTTTGTGCCTCGCTACTATCCAGTGCAAGAATGAACAAGCTAAATCTGCAACTGATGCCTCAGAAGATCCTTGTGAACCTACACTGGCCGTAACCTCCATCACCTTGGGATTCTCTTCTTCAAGTAGATTATACATGCCTTCCCAAGTAGTAATACCAGTGTCTCTGTTATAGGCGGTGTCTGTATACAAGGGCATCATTTCTTTGTCATCAAAGCTCATAGCTTTTCCTTTCTTCCCCATAATATCCTGTATACTGCTTTGTATAATTCTTTGTTCTTCGTTCCTGCAGTTTACAAGTGGGGTGAGAGTAATGATAAGGAAAGATGACAGGAAAGCTTTAAATGCCGAAGACATAAAAAATATACCACCTTACGTGAATTGGCTCTTCGATAAACACAAAACCATATTTCATTAACAACTGGCAACTAACTCATTAATTAGCATTAAAGCGCATAACCAAGTCTTAGTTTATGGAAAAAGTTTTCTCGAATAATGAGCCCGAAAGATCCGTGATGAAAGCAATTTTGTGATTTGCTTTGCAATATCGCAGATCCTTGTATTGCATTTTCACAATATCATTCCACTGCTCTATAGTAATATCGCTTTGCTACTCTATCGCAATATCGTAGGAGCGGGCATATGAGAATTTTTGTTAATGTGTTTTCTGATAAATGCGATTTTGCGATATGCACCATCACATATCAGCATTTTGAGATTTTTCAGTGTAAGTGGTCTTTGATGTGATATATGTTTTTCAATATGTAGTCTCGCATCGCAATGTTGTGATCTTAGAATTTGGCTTGTAAGGAGGTATCCTATTATCCTTTTTGTGATGCGATATTTCTTAAGGAGTGATTTTATCTTACCTTATCATGAAATTTAAGATTTTTAGATTTTTCAAGGGTATTTTCCTAAGTTTATGATGGTAAGTTTTATTAAAAAGGAAATACAAGCACTAATTATTTTTTTTTTTTTTAATTTATGTCTAAAGGTCCCCACTTATTTAGTATTAGTAATAACACTAAATAAGAAGGGGGGTTGTTGCTGGCCACAACAGGACCTAACATAAAACCTGCTGATGAACAAATAGTTAAAGTAGATGGGTGAGAAAAAGATAATTTAAGATGGTTCCTTTCTAAATCCATTGCTAACAATAGTCTAGTATGATACTCAGAAATTGACTGAGCTTCAAGTTACAGAGCCAGTTAAAGAAGCTTTCATTGACATTTTAAAGAGACTAAGTGGGTGGACACAATATATAAATCAATGGACACTGAATGTTGAAGTTGGAATCTGATGCAAGCCTAGAGCTTGCCATACCCAGGATCATTAACCCACATCAAACATTCAATGCTTGGTTCATGACTGTTATTCTTTCACGATTTATAAACTATGCTATAAAACCCATGCTACAAAACCCATACTTGTTAACATAAGGTGTTCTTTACACAATTTTTTAAAAGAAGCATTCAATATGTTGACCTGCGCACATCCACCATCGCGCATACCATCTACATGTATTCAGATCGTACATCCCCAACAATCCACCCCTTTCCTTGCTGTTGGCGTCGGCTGCCCTTATTCAATTCACAAGCTTGTGTGTATATTTGGATAGGCAGGGTAATTTCACCCACTGGTAATCTTACTATTCTTCATGACCAAAGTTCAAATGTGAAATAACACAATACTGTAAATGCAATTTTACCATATGCAAAAGCATGCATTGGAATATGTAGATCCCGCTCCTTCAACTCTCAACGCAACCCAGATTGCCTGTCTGTGCCGTTATAGTTACAAATCTATAATAGTCATGTGATGATCCTCGTCATAGCTCGATCTCCTTGTGGCTCGATAGTTCCTTTCATGCACCGGTCGAGCCGTTCCACTTCTCGATTAGCGATCACCTGCAATTACTTTTGCAGGAATTGAATATATAACTCTTTATGCAGCCAAAGCTTGTACATATACGGATTTCTACCGGTAGGCTCTTATTCATGTACCAATCGCCAGCGCTGGGTTCAAACGGAATTGTATCAGGCAAAGGTTTGGATTTTATTACACACCCGATACAAGTTCGAACGCAAATTTTGTCGGTGGACTTTTCCAGAAATCTGTTCGCTCGAATTTGCCGGTCCCGTAGCCTTTAAGCTCGAAAATCTTATCAATTCAAACAAAAAGAATTGCCCTTCAAAGCCGTCTGCAAATCACCACGGCTAAAGGTCTTCACGCTGGCTCACCTGACAACGCCCACACAATACCATACCTACAGAGGCGCATAAGTATTCGATACATCAACAATCCATACCCCTTCGCACCGGAAACACCAACGACGGATTAACATACAACAGTTTGTATGATGAACAACTATAATCATCTGCCCTTCATACAAGCGTAATTGGATTAACCAATCGCAATTAATACAGTTTAAACACCAAGTTCTCTGCCATTCTCTTTGCCTACCTTTTCTTCAGACTCTCGGCCTCTACTGATCAAACGCTGGGCGCGTTAACTTTGACTTTACCAAATGATAAGTGTTCATGGGAACTACAGCGATGGATATGGCAGAGACTTTTAACGCAAGGGCCATTTCATTCCAATGCCATCTAATCTATTATCCCCTGCAACTACACCCGGCGCAGGCTATCGGCAGGCTCTGAGAACGCCAGACAACTCCAGATCTTCTAGCAGTTCCACATTAATTAACATTCATATATATATGCACCCACCGATTTAATATACCGGCATATTTATATACCATAAACAAATATATCATTGCAATTCAATACGATTTCACAACACTGCTCAAACAAAGCCTTAAAATTGACCTCCGCAGGCAGCCTTGTATTCCATCAGGAATATAAGGAACATGCCATGCACTCTTGTCATGAATCTAAGCGATAACACATGCGAAAATGATAGCCATAACCGCCCTGAAGGTAATTCCTGTGCGCGCTAGCACTTATACACAGTTTTAGTTCATGGTTAATGAATCCTCGGAATTTCAATTCCGGCCCACTAATGCAGTTCCGCTTTAAATAGACACAGAAAACCATGATTCTACTTAACCAAGGCTAGACACAAGTTTTATGGCATATACATTTCATCAATTCGGCCATACACAAAACACCAACTGGGATTAATACACAGTCAATTCCTCGGCACATTAACAATACAAAACCAGTTTTATACATATGAAAACTTATCCAGATATTCCAGGTCGATGGCCTTTTTTTACAATTGCCCAAAGCTCCCAAGCAAAACTTCTCACACTCACTCCTCACTCCTATTATATCTTTTTCTCAAAAACTTCTTCTGTTTATACAATTTGAAAATATCATTAAATTAAATGCTAAATCCCCTTAGCATCTCAACAAATCCCTAAATCTCTCAACATCCCTAAAAGATAGATTTTCATCCCTAAAACTCTTGAAACTAAATCTAATCTTAGGCTTATAATTAATTTTGAAATATTTCAAGGCTAATTTCTCTCTTGTTGTCCAATTATTTGGAAACATTACAAATCCTCACAAAATCTCATAAATATTTACATAAAATTAACAATTTCTCAAAAACATGAGACCCCTAGGTTTAATAAAAATACAAGGTATTTTCCCAAGCTAATGCTCCTGCATCAGACTCCCAAGGTTGAAAATTACCATGATCTCCAGATCATGCATTTTAAATCTTTGTCCGCTTGGATCCCACACTTTATGTTGTCTTGCTCCACTTGCTGCACTTTCACAATTTGTCTCTATTTTCATTTTGTTGCTGCTTCTGCTGCTTCTCTTCCTTGCTATTGCTGGTTTCTTCTGGGATTCTTTTGTCATCAGTCTTCTGATACTTTCAATCTCTCGATCCAATAAATATTCCGGCTGTTGGTTTGCTTGCTGAGCTAAGACGGCTTGTTCAGTTTGTACTGTCACTCGCTCACTTCTTGTTTCTGTTCTGACTTTCTCGTTTCTTACTGCCACCCAATCATCCATACCCTCTTGTTTTCTAGAACAGAAAACTTCTTCTTCCTTCATTTGACTTCTCAACTGAGTCAAATGTTCTGCAACAATACCTGCATTCACAAAACACTTGTTAGAATAAAAATCAGAAGGCATCAGTGCCTTGTCCTCCTTTGCCAGCACTTCAGTATGCTGTTCTAAAGTCTCCTCCACTATCAACACATCAGTATGTTGATTCTTTTTGCCCAAAGAATTCTCTGAAGAATTCTCAAGACTGTCAACCAGTCTTCCTCTCACATCATCTTCTTCCATGATATCTTTCTGCACTCGTTCACTGTATTGAACTCTTTCTTCGGCCAACTCTCTATCATACTCTGAATTCTTCAACAAATATTTCAGTAATGCAATTTCTCTGTGACATTGCTGAAGCATAATATCACCATCACTTACAATCCCTGCATGCATACACAACTTGTCAGTTTGAAAACTACAAGTTTCAACAACCTTAACCGTCGGTTCATATACCAGCTCTTCCAGCTGATCATCTTCTTCATTCACATGAACTTCTTCAACAAAACCTGTAATCACATCACAACTGTCAGCTATAAAAACACAAGAGTTCACATTATCCAGCTGATCTGGATCTGCCCAGTAATTCAAGAAATCATCAATGATCTCTTCCTCTGTTTGATCAATAGAAACCTCCTCTTCCAACTCAGCTGCTCTGAGTTGCGTACACTTCAACTGTACATCCATCACCTGCTCAAGCTTCTTCAGCTCTTCCATTAACTGCATGTTTATCTGTCGATCTCTTTTCTGTTGTAGCTTCTGCCATTTCACTTTCTTTCCCTTCAGTGGAAAGATCCATCCTCTACTCTGGTTTTCCTGCTCTTGCAGCCATTCCT
>APFE030085349.1:120642-178044 GCA_000404065.3 Pinus taeda
CCTGCAATTGCACTTTCATTACTGCAATCTCTCTTTCTCTGTCTTCTGCAGTCATCTCATTGCTATGGCATTCCTTTGAACCTCTTCTATGATCCTCCATGATCATCTTCTCACTTGCCATGAGTTGCACTAGCCTCTGCAAGAAGCTCTCTTGTCTTGCCGCCACTTACCTCACCAAGCTCTCCTCACTCAGTCTTTTGGTAAGTACTGGGTTCACTACCTCTGGAACCTCTTTGAGCACTCTCCTCTGCTCACTTTCTAGGCTATCTCTTCAACTCACCTTCTTCAGGACACTGCAATTGTCCTCCTTATTCAGCCTTTAGCTGAATGCCAGGTTCAACACCATATTCTCTGCAACCAAAAACTCTCATCACAAATTTCAAATCAGAAAAAAATCATTTCACCTTCAAGATCCTATTGATCTCGCTTCATCTCCCACCTGCACGGCATCTTTGTGCTGCAATCATTCATCAGTCTCAAAATCCGATCTTATCACATGCAATTAAAAAAAATACTTCATCCTTCAAATAGAACTAATCCAGCTCTGATACCAAAAATGATGCAAGCCTAGAGCTTGCCATACCCAGGATCATTAACCCACATCAAACATTCAATGCTTGGTTCATGACTGTTATTCTTTCACGATTTATAAACTATGCTATAAAACCCATGCTACAAAACCCATACTTGTT
Source organism: Pinus taeda (assembly GCA_000404065.3). NCBI lineage: Eukaryota > Viridiplantae > Streptophyta > Pinopsida > Pinales > Pinaceae > Pinus > Pinus taeda. Next base: position 121,335 of record APFE030085349.1, read on the forward strand.
AACATAAGGTGTTCTTTACGCAATTTTTTAAAAGAAGCATTCAGTATGTTGACCTGCGCACATCCGCCATCGCGCATACCATCTACATGTATTCAGATCGTACATCCCCAACAATCCACCCCTTTCCTTGCTGTCGGCGTCAACTACCCTTATTCAATTCACAAGCTTGTGTGTATATTTGGATAGGCAGGGTAATTTCACCCACTGGTAATCTTACTATTCTTCATGACCGGAGTTCAACTGTGAAATAACACAATACTGTAAATGCAATTTTACCATATGCGAAAGCATGCATTGGAATATGTAGATCCCGCTCCTTCAACTCTCGACGCAACCCATATTTCCTGTCTGTGACGTTACAGTTGCAAATCTATAATAGTCATGTGATGATCCTCGTCATAGCTCGATCTCCTTGTGGCTCGATAGTTCCTTTCTTGCACTGGTCGAGCCGTTCCACTTCTCGATTGGCGATCACCTGCAATTACTTTTGCAGGAATTGAATATATAACTCTTTACGTAGCCAAAGCTTGTACATATACGGATTTCTACCGGCAGGCTCTTATACATGTACCAATCGCCAGCGCTGGGTTCAAACGGGATTGTATCAGGCAAAGGTTTGGATTTTATTACACACCCGATACAAGTTCGAACGCAAATTTTGTCAGTGGACTTTTCCAGAAATCTGTTCGCTCGAATTTGCCGGTCCCATAGCCTTTAAGCTCGAAAATCTTATCAATTCAAACAAAAAGAATTGCCCTTCAAAGCCGTCTGCAAATCACCACGGCTAAAGGTCTTCACGCTGGCTCACCTGACAACGCCCACACAATACCATACCTGCAGAGGCGCATAAGTATTCGATACATCAACAATCCATACCCCTTCGCACCGGAAACACCAACGACGGATTAACATACAACAGTTTGTATGATGAACAACTATAATCATCCGCCCTTCATACAAGTGTAATTGGATTAACCAATCGCAATTAATACAGTTTAAACACCAAGTTCTCCACCATTCTCTTTGCCTACCTTTTCTTCAGACTCTCGGCCTCTACTAATCAAACGTTGGGCACGTTAACTTTGACTTTAGCAAATGATAAGTGTTCACGAGAACTACAGCGATGGATATGGCAGAGACTTTTAACGCAAGGGCCATTTCATTCCAATGCCATCTAATCTATTATCCCCTGCAACTACACCCACCGCAGGCTATCTGCAGGCTCTGAGAATGCCAGACAACTCCAGATCTTCTAGCAGTTCCACATTAATTAACATTCATATATATATGCACCCACCGATTTAATATACCGGCATATTTATATACCATAAACACATATATCATTGCAATTCAATACGATTTCACAACACTGCTCAAACAAAGCCTTAAAATCGACCTCCGCAGGCAACCTTGTATTCCATCAGGAATATAAGGAACATGCCATGCGCTCTTGTCATGAATCTAAGTGATAACACATGCGAAAATGATAGCCATAACCGCCCTGAAGGTAATTCCTGTGCGTGCCAGCACTTATACACAGTTTTAGTTCATGGTTAATGAATCCTCGGAATTTCAATTCTGGCCCACTAATACAGTTCCACTTTAAATAGACACAGAAAACCATGATTCTACTTAACCAAGACTAGACACAAGTTTTATGACATATACATTTCATCAATTCGCCCATACACAAAACGCCAACTGGGATTAATACACAGTCAATTCCTCGGCACATTAACAATACAAAACCAGTTTTATACATATGAAAACTTAGCCAGATATTCCAGGTCGATGGCCTTTTTTTACAATTGCCCAAAGCTCCCAAGAGAAACTTCTCACACTCACTCCTCACTCCTATTCTATCTTTTTCTCAAAAACTTCTTCTGTTTATACAATTTGAAAATATCATTAAATTAAATGCTAAATCCCCTTAGCATCTCAACAAATCCCTAAATCTCTCAACATCCCTAAAAGATAGATTCTCATCCCTAAAACTCTTGAAACTAAATCTAATCTTAGGCTTATAATTAATTCTAAAATATTTCAAGGCTAATTTCTCTCTTGTTGTCCAATTATTCGGAAACATTACAAATCCTCACAAAATCTCATAAATATTTACATAAAATTAACAATTTCTCAAAAACATGAGACCCCTAGGTTTAATAAAAATACAAGGTATTTTCCCAAGCTAATGCTCCTGCATCAGAATCCAACTATAAAATGCTATGAGAAATGGATGTGCTTGTAGATATGTGGAACCAGAATTGACAATGTACTTTGTGAAAATGGAAAACAAGATTTCATGGGAAAGTTAAAAAAGGTGCGAGGGAAAACATAATTAAATATGGAAGTGACAAGTGTATGGAGTGACGTGACAGGTGGTAACATGGACGAGTGACAAGGGTGATGTGAAGGAATGTAAGTTGTGCTCTCTTGTTGTAGACCCAAGGTGGTTGCCCTCTACCATTCATGAGAACACCCATGGGGGTAAGTGGGACCATCCTTAAGTGATCCCGCATCAAATATTGGCCACTGATATGAAGTCAACGATCAAGTGTTGACTCTTTTACAGAGGTACAAACACTAATAACTCTTGTGCAATTCGTGATCACAGGTTTCCTCCATGGGGAGGGACCAACAACACTACTAAAGCGATAGGATTGGCATGCCTTCCATTTAACTCTTCATGCACTCGAATCTTTGTTGAATATTGTCGGCCTCACAGAGCCTATGTGTTTAATGAATTATGCATCAAGTCAACATAGAAATAACCAACCTTTATTCTTCAAAAGAAAAATCTTATTCTAAACCAACATTTGATTTTGACTTTTCCCTTTATATAAATTTGTTTTTAAGATATATGATTTTTCCTTTTCACATTTTGACATGGTGAAAAAGAGCTCCAACACCCTTTACCATTTTCATCTACTTAGACAGATTCGGCTCATGTCCAGCCCGAAGCTAAATGGGCTAACAACTTCATTGAGCACATTGAACACATCTTCCAGAAGGTCCATGACATATTTGACAAAGCCAAATCTTAAGTACCAGCAGCGTCATGATCAACATTAGGTGCCACACAAGTTCTAGGTGGGAGAAAAAGTTTGGTTACATTTGCAGAAGAAGCGCCTTGCTCAGCCCCACCACAAACTTCACCCACTCTGATATGGGCCTTACACCATCACTAAGGCTATATGGGACAATACTTTCGAGCTCAGAATTCCACCATTCCTTGGCCTGCACCTAATGTTCAATGTGGACTGCCTCTAACCATACCTTCCACCACTACTAAACACATCAGACATTGCAAAACAACTCACAACTGATCAGATCATGGACACGCAAATAAAGAAAACTCGCCAACAGAAGAACCAACTGTATTAGGTTTTCAAACCTAGCTAACATTTGCACCAAGGTAAGTGGCTCACCAGGGACCAAGTTCAGCAAAGGTTTCCCCATCTCATGGAGGCACTCAATGGGGGTGACTTATCTAGGTGCATATTGGTTGCCACCCACCTATTCCACTTGGACCCCCACCATTGTTTCTTTTTGGTTCCCTTAATTGTAGCACAAGTTACTATTTTTGGCAGTTTTTTAGGTCCTAAACTTCCAAAGACATTTTGAGGGACTAAAATATGTTTTTAGGGAAAATAGAGAGACTTGAAAAGTCCCAAATAGGTTCACCTATTTGTTTCTATCATCCTCTTCGAGATCTTCAAAATGAGATATTATGATAGCCAAACGGATATCATATGCCAGAGTTACGACCTTAGGAATTTGATGTACCAATTTACCCGAATAAGGCCCACATTTTTGGCGCTTCATCTCCTAGGGTTAGGTTTTTGGATGTTTAGGGTTTTCCATTGTTTCTCAATAATAAATAGGCCTTTGAGCCTCATTGTAACACAGTTCAAAGGCATGTAGCCACCTACCTACCTACAACAATTCCATTTGAACATTAAGTACAAGAAGGACATAACCAACAAAGTTTCAGACTACCTCAGCCAACCACCGGACATGGCACTGGTCACTTTGCTTGAATCTTGTGGGAACGAGACTGTGCAGTGTCCGTATCTTTACAAGAGCGATCCAAAATTCAGCAACACATACCATACACTCCTAGAAGGCAAGCAAGTTCCATTTTTCACTTTTAGGATGCACTGTTATGCCACTTGGGACACCTCTGTGTTCCTTGAAGGGAGCGTGACAAGATGATTTGGGAGGCGCACTAAAATCAGGTCCCTGGACATTTCAGTGTAGAGAAAAAAGTGGTAGTGTTACAGAAGTATTTTAATTGGCCGAACCTTCGATAGGATGTTGGGAAGTACATTAGATCTTGCACTACCTACACCATTTTTAAACTAACCATCAAGAAGCATGCCTATATATGCCTTTTCCTACTCCTAGTCGACCTTGGGAATGGATCTCCATGGATTTCATGTTGAGCCTTCCTACTACTAAGCATGGTAACGACTGCATTTTCATAGTCATCAACAGATTCTCTAAGATGGCCATTCCAGCAGCCTACAAGAAGAGTATCATAGCAGAAGCCATTGCTAACCTCTTATTTGAACCAGTGTAGGTACATTTTGGGATCCCAAAGTCCATTATCAAAGATCGGGACAACATGTTCCTAAGTATATTTTAGTCAAGTCTCTAGTCTGTGTTGGATACCAACCTCACTAAGTCCATGACATTACACCCCCAAACTAATGGCAAAATAGAGTTCATTAACAGGATGATCGTACAAATTCTGCACATGTACAATTCAAAGCATCCACGCACATGAGATGCAAGCCCACCCTATGTTCATCACATATACAAAAGAGATCTCAATAGCTCAACTAGCCACAACCCCTTTTAGGTGGTGTTGGGATCCTAACCGCTGTGTCCCATTGATGTGGTCATACGATTTGTAGCGACTCAGGAAGATTTGGCTCATGTCCAGTTTAAAGATGATAGAGCTAATAACTTCATTATCTACCAGTAGGTCTAGGACATATTGGATAAAGTCAATGCTAATTAAAAACAATGTCATGATTAGGTTTAGGTGCCACACAAGTTCCAGGTGGGCAAAAATGTTTTGTTACATTTGGAGAAGGAGTGTCTCCTTGGGCCCCACTACAACCTTCACTCTCTCTGATATAGGCTTTACACCATCACTAAGGCTATATGGGACAATGATTTTGAGCTCATCATGCCACCATTCCTTGGCTTGCACCAAGTGTTCAATGTAGACCACCTCTAACCATACTTACCAACATTACTAGACACATCAGACATTGCAAAACAACTTACACCAAAAGAGTTAAACCCAGACTGCATGGACCATTCCACAACCGATTAGATTGTGGACACACTAATCAACAACATTTGCTAACAAAAGATTTAACCGTATTAGGTTTTCAAATTTGGCCAATTCCTGCACCAAGGAAAGTGGCTCACCAAGGAACAAGTTCAGCAGAAGTTTCCTCATCTCTTGGAGGCCCTAAACATAATAGGGACTATTGCTTCCTAAGGGGGATGACTGATCTAGGTTGATATTGGTGGAAACCTGTCTATTACACTTGTACCCCCAGTATTGTTTATTTTTAGTTTCATTAATTCTAGCACACCTTATTATTTTTGGAATTTGTTCAGGTCCTAACCTTTCAGAGTCATTTTGAGGGACTAAAAAACGGTTTTAGAGAAAAGAGAGACCAGAAAAGTCCCAAACCAATTTTTCCATTAGTTTTCTCCCTCCTCATTGATATTAACAAAATGAGGTATTATGATAGCCAAACACAAATTGTATTCAAAAATTATGACCTGGGGAAGTTGATGTACCAATTCATCGAAACGAGGCCCACTGTTTTAGCACTTCGTCTCCTAGGGTTAGGTTTTTGGATGTTTAGGGTTTTCCAATGTTTTTGAATAATAAATAGGCCTTTGAGCCTCATTGTAAAATATTTTAGAGGCATGTAGCTGCCACATCTCTTCTCAAAGATAAGATACCATCGTCTGAGCTAGTTTATTTCCATTTATGTATGTAATCATATTTCAGTTCTTTGACATTAATGAACTGAATTTTATTTCTATTGCATCTTTGTGTTTATGTGTATATCTATATTTTTTCGTGTTCCTACATAAGAACTGATCAGTGATATCACAGTGGTATTCTCTTTATTTTTTTCTTTGAATTTCCCCAACGAGGTCATGGTATAAGCAGTTAGGGCTCAAACTAGTTGACCCTTTGCAAGACAATCCTCACAAACACCTATGACCTCCAACGGCACGAGAAAAGAAAGACAAGGGGGCATAAGATCCTTTCAAAATATTGCTCGAGGTATCCCTTGAGCATCAAATGAATGCAATGATGGATAATTGTGGCCACATCCTTCAGCGGCTACCTATAGGTGACACATCTTCATCCAACGACCACACTGGAGGTGCCACGCCTTTTAAGGTACAATTTAACTTTGACATTCCCATATTTGAAGGAAAGATAAATGTAGATGTCATATATAGATGGTTAAATCTGTTGGAAGGATACTTTTCAGTTCACAACTTTTCCAATCAGGAAAAGATTACTTTTTCACTCCTCAAAGTCACCCCACATGTCTAGGACTGGTGGGAAACCTATTGTGAAGAAAATGATGAGAGGGAATCCTCACTATCATCAAGGAACAATATTACCCTATCGGGAGCTATGAAGATAAATACTTAAAGTGGACCATGCTATGGCAAGGAAGGGACCAAGATGTGCAATAGTTCACAAATGTTTCCCATACCCTTCACACGAAGTTGGGTTTTAAGGATTTTGAGAAACATTTGGTACTCAAGCATTGCGGTGGTCTACACAAGTAAATCCATGACAAGGTGGAGTTACTAAACATCTCCTCTCTTGGTGTTGCTTATCTATAGACTGTTAAGATCGAGCATAAATTTAAATGAAGGAAGCGAGACTTTGGATATGTGAATCCGAAGTAAGGGAAAGGCGCCCCCAAATGATAGGATAAAGGACAAAGGCAAGGCAGGGTGACCCAGGATAACCCACCGAAGCTGCAAGAAATTAACAACACCACAAAGACAAAGAAGTTCTTACCCCATAGGGGCATTCAGTGGCATATCACGGTGAGACACTTTCAGACACAGTTCGAAAGTATACCACCTATGACAAAGAGACATATTCCATTATGTAGGTCTGCTGAAAATGGAAACATTGCATTATGATGAAGGAAATAGTCATCCATAGAGACCATAGACCCCTGTAGTTCATATGAACACAAGGGAACTTTTAAAATGATTGCTATCATAAATTATCCACATACCTGCAATAATTCCATTTAAACATCAAGTAAAAGAAGGGAAACACCAACAATGTTTCACACTGCCTTAGCTGACCACCATTCATGGTGCTGACCATTGTACTTGACTCTTGTGGGCATGAGACTTCGGGGTGTCTGCATATTTACAAGAGCGATCTAGTATTTAGCAACACATACCAAATGATCCTGGAAGGCAAGAAATTTCCAAATTTTTACCTCCACGATGCACTGTTTTGCTACCTATGAAACCTTTGTGTTCCTTCAAGTAGGTGTGCAAGGATGATTTGGGAGGTGAACTATAGTCAGGTCGCTGGACTTTTCATGGTAGATAAAAGAGTGGTAATGCTTCAGAAGTACTTTTATTAGCCAAAACTTCGACAGGATGTTAGGAAGTACATTAGATCCTTTACTACCTACGCCATTTCTAAACCGACCCTCAAGAAGAAAGGCCTATATACTCCTCTGCCTACTCCTAGTCGACCTTGGGAATACATCTCCATGGATTAAATGTTGGGCCTTCCTTATACTAAGAATGGAGACAACTATGTTTTAATGGTCGTTGATAGATTCTCTAAGATGGCCATTTTGGTGGCCTGCAAGAAGAGTATCACAACAAAATCCACTACTAATATTTTCTTTGAACGAGTGTGGATAAATTTTTAGATCCCACAATCCATTATCTCATATTGGGATAGTAGGCTCCTAAATATATTTCTTTCAATTTTATGGTCAATGTTGGATACCAAGGTCACTAAGTCCATGAATTTCGACTCATAAACAAATCACCAAATAGAGGTTGTCAATAGGATGATTGTACACACTTTGCATATATACAATTCGAAGCATCCACGCACATGGGATGAAAGCCTCCCCTATGTCCATCACAACTACAAAATATGCCTCCATAGATCAACTGGCCACAACCCCTTTCACGTGGGGTTTGGATTCTAGCCACTATGTCCCATTGATGTGGCCAACCCATTTGTAGCTACTCAGGAAGATTTGGCTCAAGTCTAGTCCAAAGCTGACAGGGAAAGCAACTTCATTGAGCACATTCAGCACATCTGCCAATAGGTCCATGACATATTGGACGAATCCAATGCTAAGTACAAGAAACGTCATGATCATCATTGAGTGCCACAGAAATTATAGGTGGGTGAAAAATTTTGGTTGCATTTGTAGAAAGAGCACCTCATTGGGCCCCACCTCAAACTTTTCTCACTTCATTACAAACCTTACACCATCATTAAGGTTTTCGGGGACAATTTTTTTGAGCTCAGCAACCTACCATTTGTTATAGACATATTTGGGCACTACAACCCCAATCTTATATGTCCATAAACCAAGGGCTTCTAAGTCCCTAAAAGTGTTGTTTCATACCCTAAAGGAACAAGGTCAACTGATTACATCATCTCCCAAAAGTTCTCCATGAAAAACTGCTTAGAACTGGTCAAAATTGGACCATCTCACCTACTCCATGGTCAAAGTGTGATGCATCCCACCTAATTCACACGGGGGGTGCGATGCATACTGAAAATCCCTTCTATGGGGTGTGATGGGTGAGAGTAGACAAATGGCAGAGAGAGTTTGCAAGGTGGATGATCATGGAATCTTCCAAAAACTTCTCCTATGACACTTGCCTCTCTAAATTCGCCCAGGGATGAGTAAGAGATCATGAAACCTCCAAGTGGAACCAAGAACTATCAGAGAGAGGACACTAATCAAAATTCCAGAAGCTGACTCACCCACTTGCAAACATCTATATATGGATCCCTCGTCCTAGAGATCTGGAGGCCGAAATTTTGCATCTTGTAAGGAAATTTGTTGGTTTCTTTGTGGAACATCATAGTGTTGGGTGATCTAGCTTTTCATGAGGTGAAGAAGGGCTTTCATGCTGGGAGGATGGTGTTGGGTCAGATCAATGGGTTGTAATCCTCTCTTCTACTACTTCTATCAATAAAGCTATTTGAATTTTCCTCCATATTCTTGTATATCTTTGAATCTTGAATTGATATATGTGTTTGTATGGTCAATATATATATGATCCTATATTTTTTATGTTTGTAGATCTCTATGCTTTGATGGTATTATGTTTCTTTGACTCTACAGGTGTTCTTTGAAGCAGGACAAACGAGGAAGGTGTAGCAAAGATCTGTCAAAGGAGAGAGGAAACAAGCGAGGAACCAAATAGAAGACTGAGGTTGGTACTCTTTGCTTCTCTCTCATCTACTTCTCATAAAGGAAAATGCAAGTAACCTTAGTTTGTTTGTTTCTAAGATAGCTACCCGTCTTAGTGGGACTAGCAGCTCTAAATGGACACTAGTTTTCCTGATAACAAAATGGTGACTCCACTGGGGAGAGAATAGCTTGTTTGCTTGTTTCTAGTTTGTTTACTTTATAAGCTACAAATGAAGCCTAAAGTTAAGCCACCTAGCCTTCGAACTGCTTTTGCTATGTAACTACAAAGTAGATAAACACTACTTCAGTCAATCTCCAGGTTAGTTTATGAATTAAACATCTGACTTGCAAACATCCTATGTGCCCTGGTGGTGGCTCAAGTAACCTCATTAGATCAGCCCCTACATTTTACTAAACTGCAAAATGTGACCAAAAACCAAGTTAAAGTCTCATCCCTGGACCATTGTACTATCTCCTTTTGATAGTCCGGATGCATCACACCTCCCATGTGTTGTAGGTGAGATGCATCCCTGTTTCCCTGTGTTACAAGTACGATGATCAGATAAGACTGTTTCTGCCTCCAGATTTTGGTTTTTCTTCATTCTCTTCAGCTTTATTTAGGAGTTTTTCTATATGTGATCAGTATAACACTGTTGAAACGCCCTTCCTTTGCATTATTCAGCCTCCATTGTACAAAGAATTGTGAATGTTTCATGTATTTTTCACCATTTATAGTTCTCCTTTACAAACAATAGCTTAATTGAACTATCATCTTTTGATTTGAAAGTGTCGCAAGTGTCATTTTCAGTCAAAGAAAAGAATCCTCCTCTTCTCGATAGTCGATTACACTTTTACTCTTTTATTTGATTTGAATTAATAGCATTTCAAGTGTCGAAATCAGTTTTCAATTCAAAATCGCAAAGTGTCATCTTTATATTCCTTTCATCTTTTGAAAAGAAAATTGTTAGTACTGTCGCTTTGAAAGAAAGATATTTCAGATTTGTACTTAGCATTCTTTTTGTCATTCACACATTAAGAAAGTAGAAAACAAATACATGCATTTGCATTTGCATTTAGACTGCTTGTGGAGATTGATTTAAGACAGTGCATCTTAGTGTGTGCTCTCTACTCTATGTTGAAAGAATTTCACTTCTCTTTCCTTAGTAGCTAGGATTTTCACTTCTAAAAGAAGAGTAAACAATTGTTTATCATCTTAGATTGCATATTTAGAATTGTATATCTACATCACGCGGTGAACCTTAAAGGAAAACTTCTTAAGAAAGATCAACTGTAAAATAAATTCAATGAACATAAAAACACTTTGGAACCTAATGCACAACATTTAGAAGTCTAGGCTAGAGACGTATTCCAATGTCATAAAGTATGTTAACTATCACTTTCATCGTAGGTTGAGTGATTCCTCCTCTTTGAGATGACAAGTGCCAGTACGGACTTGTGCTCCCAAGTACCATTGAGTATATATTGGGAGACCACAATAGGCTATATCCTTTATCCTTAGGAAGTCGTGTCTGCCGCCCTATCGATTGCAATGCACTGAACACAACATTCGGGAGGATTGATTGTTGTACCGTAAAAAGTATTCTACAGTTTTACGATTGGTTTGGTAATTCCTCTGTCTAGATTTCCAGAGTAGTTACTTTCGTTCCTTTTCAGACTCCTTAAAAGAAAAGGTCCATCTGAGCACTCGTCACTTCAGGCTCATTAAAAATTGAAGGCGACTAGAGTTATCTTTAGCTTTTTCTCGACTCTTAAAAATTGAAAAAGCAAGTTGTGTCAAAGCGTCATAAAATTTATTTTAATTGGAATAATGTCATTATTCCCTCGTTGATCTTAGGTTGAGAAAATGGAGTCTACCAACAAAGGATTTCCCCTTGGGGGAAATCCTAGTCCTTTCTCCTCTTGGGGAGATGTTGGTGCACCTCATATGGCAACATTATCCCTTCCAGGACTAACAATTGGCCTGCCAGTATGGCTCTTCTTGACCTCTGTCATTAAAAACACCGTGATTCCTGAGAAATCAAATCAACAACCGGATGATACTAGAGTTACCCCCCAACCTTCTACTTCATTTTTTTCTCCCTCTCCTTCTTTCTCTTCGCTTGGTGAAGCTAAAAGCCAAGTAACTGAGAAGAAGAAGAAAGGGAAGGAGAAGAAGAAGAAGAAGCCAACGACAAAAGGGGGCAACTAAGCATCGTCTAGCGAAAATCCACACACTGCACCGTCCAAACCTGAATCTCCATGTGTCATTTTCAAAGGGTACCACTAATATCAAGATTTTCCTTGCATCCCATGGATGTTAAGGGACTAATCTCCCCGCTTACACAATCCGGTGTCCTCAACCTCTGACGATCATGTTGAAAGTACACCATCAACTAGTGAAAACAAAGTCATTGGAAAAAAAGGAAGATCTAAACATGGGGCATATCTACCCATTCCTTTACTGCAGGAAGGAAGTTTGTTAGAGATGTATCTGGCCATTTATTCGGTCCCCCCTCCAAGCAACCTAGTCGTTTCCTTCGATTGGAATCTACTAGGAAACCACTGTCTATCATCTAATGTACCATTCCGAATCATTGTACAAGCTTACATAATGGTCATGGTCGGTACTATCATATATGAAGGGGCTTCTGTGAGTATCCTTTCCTCAAATACTTGGAAAGCGCTTGGTTCGCCATCTCTTATGCCTGAGATGTGAAATATGACAGGCTTTGACAAAGGAGCTAGTCGACCATTAAGGATCCTTCCAAGTTTGCCTATAACTTTGGGAAGGAAAAATATCTACCTGAACATAATGGTAGTCCAAGGACCTTTAGATTACAATCTACTCCTTGGTCATGACTACAGTTATAGCATGGGAGCTATTGTTTGCTCACTCTTTCGAGTGATGTGTTTTCCGCATGAAGGCAGAGTGGTCCAACACGTAGACCAAATTTCATTCCCTGACTCACACATAGCTAATAGTCAAATGCCATCCCTAACTGGAATTTTTGCATAAGGAATGTCTCATCAATCTCCAGTCCGTCCACCTGATGAGCGCGAGTGATTTGGTGATTGTGACTAAAACCCTGGTCTGCTTCTATAGGAATACCCCAGTTATAAGGTAGGTTTCTGCATAGGAATATGACTAGTCTGACACACCCTTCCATTTAGGAAAATGGGATTAGACTGGAATAAGATTCCTCCGTGAGAAGGTATGCCTTTCCCGACAGAGCCAAGAAATTGTTTTGTCTGCAAATTGAATGGTAACCTGGAAACTCTACTTCGTTATACCTGGGGGCATACAAACCTTTTGTACGCAAGTGAAAAGTGACCAGTGTAACTCTAACCCCGTAGTTTCTTCTAACTTCAACTACTTAAGTTAGGTGATTTGCTTAATCAACCATTCACCTTTGCAAATGCAAAGTAAAGCATATGTTTCTCACCGGGAAATTATCCTACCTAACCTTCGTAGTATTTTAACCCCTAGGGCAGTATTTGGTTGTTCCTAGTTTATATACAAAAGGCTCTAGAGAAAAGTTTCGAATGGGGCAAGTTCCCTAAAAAATGAACTTCTCGATGAGACACCCTTATTATACGACTGCCATGAGCAGTTTTACGAGAAGTTCAAGCTCGTTAAAAAATAAACCTAGCAATGAGCATATGTTCCATCAGAGTTTAAGCTCATTAAAAAATGAACCCACCTTCGGTAAATAACCATTGCGATTGCATAATTATCAGCTTTTGAGCCTTGGTCGTGTTCTTACCATCAACTTCCTCTTTTTTAGCCGATCATATGCCTCCATTTGATTGTTTACCCCTTCTGAGGAACAACTACGATGAGTGATCCTATTAGCCACCTTCTTTACACTGTCGTGATTGAAAAGTTCCAAACCTTACCTAGAACTAGCTGCTATCCAAAAACATCACTCGTTCCTCAAAAAACGAGTCTTTTTTATGCTCTTTTCATCGAACTCATAAAATATGAAAAGATTGCTAAGGAATTGGCCTCTCCAGCTCGTTAAAGTGATTGGAAGTTCCATCCCTCCACTATATTTTAATCTTTTTGGACCTGAGGGATCATTGCACAAAAAGATCGAGCGCTTGTCTTGTTTGGCTCGTTAAAACTATCGAAAAGTCTTCCCTTCATATTATTTTGTACTTTTTTAGACTTAAGGGATTATGTTACGAAAAAGAATTACTGGAGTTTCCTTTCCAACTCTTTTTAGACTCTCTAAAATTGAAAAGGATCGAGTTATATTTGTCGTTAAACTCGTTAAAACAATAGTGACAAACTTGTCCATGCAGACAAGAACGAGTTTCACTGTCACTAGGCTCGTTAAAACATAGTGACAGGTTTTCCCAAGTGGCAAATTATAGAACAAGCATATGTTATCCTCCTCAACCTTGAAAAAAATAAAGAGGAACTGGTCAGCAATGACTGGGCAAAAATTGGGAAGAAAACTTGAAGAAACTTTATCGGTAGCAAGTCACTCTTGAACATGACACTTTCACTCCATCACCATGATTGAGTCGGGTTGGGTAATTCTGTTCACCGGTCATATCACCATTGATCCACCATACCATCCATCTTTGGGGTTAACACTACCAATCCATTTCAGTGTCGCCGATATGTTCAAGAGAAGTCGCTCAGAGAATTTACCAACCCAGCTTCTGTCTCATCCACTGCAATACCTTCACCCTTCATTCTTACCCTGAATCTTGTATCATCATATCGTTTTCACCTCCACAAAATCATTTGCTCCATTTCGTGGATAGATGTGGGATTCATTAAGGCCCTCCTATGACAGGTCACTTCTTGTCGACATCAGCTCATTATCCAAGAAGTTGACTTAGGAACAACCCTTTCATACTTTGAAGCTTGCATGCCTCAATGCAAGTTTTCTTCATTTCGCGACAGGTTTATATCAATGCTTCGACCGAAAGATTTTGCGTGGTGTTCGATGCCAGTCCATTTCACACCACGTGAATTTACTGTTGTACCTGAGGTTCATCATCATTATTGTGATTCCTTCGCCATGTTATAGCTTACATCATTGCTAGTAATCAGTGATGTCTTTCCAAGTTCGACTTCAGAACATCTTTTCACACGGATCGATTTGTACTTTGAGCGAAGATTGAACGAGTTTGAAGACCCCAGATCTATTCTCATCCATCCGGGCTGCGATATATTCAAGAAAATAAAAACATCAAATGTACATCATAGCTGCATAGATAATCATCCAAGCTAGGGGATGATGGCTCTACCAGAATCATCAGTCTACCACATAGACGGTTGTCTATCCTATGTACATGAAAATGAATTTATAAAGCTGAGCATGGGAATGCCCACCTCAGCTAGATCATGAAAATATTATGAAGATAATGTATTGTATTATATCTTATTACAGATCACCTTCCAGTTAGAAAAACTTCGGATCCTCATGATAAAGCATTTCACAACGACATCAAAGGATTTACGACCTCATGCTTTAGGGGGCAACCGTTATAGAAATATTTGGGCACTGCATCCCCAATCTTATATTTCCATAAAGAGAGGGATTCTAAGTCCCTAAAAGTGTTGTTTCATACCCTAAAGGAACAAGGTCAACTAATTACATCATCTCCCAGAAGTTCTCCATGACAAATTGCTCAGAACTGGTCAAAACTAGACCATCTCACCTGCTCCATGGTCAAAGTGCGATGTATCCCACCTAATGCACATGGGGGGTGTGATTCATACTAAAAAGCCCTTCTATGGGGTGTGATGGATGAGTGTAGATAAATGGCAAAGACAGTTTGCAAGGTGGATGATCATGAAATCTTCCAAAAACTTCTCCTGTGACACTTGCCTCTCTGAATTCACCTAAGGATGAGTAAGAGATCATGAAATCTCCAAATGGAACCAAGAACTATCAGACAGAGGACACTAATCAAAATTCCAGAAGCTGACTCACCCACCTGCAAACATCTATATATGGATCCCTCATCCTAGAGATCTGGAGGCTGGAATTTTGCATCTTGTAAGGAAGTGTTGTTGGTTTCTTTGTGGAAGATCATAGTGTTGGGTGATCTAGCTTTTCATGAGGTGAAGAAGGGATTTCATGTTGGGAGGATGGCATTGGGTTAGATCAATGGGTTGTAATCCTCTCTTCTACTACTTCTATTGAAAAAGATATTTGATTTTTCCTCCATATTCTTGTATGTCTTTGAATCTTGAATTGATATATGCATTTGTGTGGTCAATATATATCTGATCCTATATTTTTTATGATTGTAGATCTCTATGCTTTGATGGTATTATGCTGCTTTGACTCTACAGGTGTTCTTTGAAGTAGGACAATCGAGGAAGGAGTAGAAAATATGTATCAAAGGGGAGAGGAAACAAGCAAGGAGCCAAGCGGAAGACTCGGGTTGGTACTCTCTGCTTCTCTCTCATCTACTTCTCGTAAAGGAAAACACAAGTAACTTTAGTTTGTTTCTTTTTAAGATAGCTACCCATCTTAGTGGGACTAGCAGCTCTGAATGGACACTAGTTTTCCCGATAACACCATTCCTTGGCCTGCACCCAGTGTTCAATGTGGAACGTCTCCAACCATACTTTCCACCATTAGTGGACACATCAAACATTGCAAAACAACTCACACCAAAAGAGTTAAACCCAGACAACATGGACTAGGTCTCAACCGCTTGGATCATGGACACACATATCAAGAACAGTCATCAACAAAAGATCCAAATGTATTGGGTTTTCAAAGCTGGCCAACTCCTGCACCAAGGAAAGTGCCTCACTAGGGACCATTTTCTGCAGAAGTTTCCCCATCTCATGGAGGCACTCAATATAATGGGTACTATTGATTCCTAAGAGGAGAGGGCTGATCCAGCTAGATTTTGGTGGCTGGCTAATTATTCCACTTGGACCCACACCATTGTTTATTTTCACTTTCCTTAATTGTAACACAACTTACTATTTTTGGCAGTTTTTTGGGCCCTAAACTTCCAGAGCCATTTTCAGGGACTAAAAGACCTTTTTAGAGAAAACAAAGACACCAAAAAAGTATCAAATTGATTTTGTGGTTCTTTATGGCCTCCTATTCAAGATATTTGAAACTAAGTATTATGATAACCAAATGAAGAAGGTGTGCCAAAGTTATGACCCTGGGAAGTTGTTGTACCAATTTACCCAAACGGGGCCCACAATTTTGGCAGTTCATCTCCTAGGGTTAGGTTTTTGAATGTTTAGGTTTTTCCATTATTTCTCAATAATAAATAGGCCTTTGAGCCTCATTGTAACATTGTTCAGAGGCATGTAGCCACCACATCTCTTCTTAGATATAAGCTACCATCACCTAAGTTAGTTTATTTCCATTTCTATATGTAATCATACTTAATTTCTTTGATATTAATGAAATGAATTTTTATTTCTACTGCATCTCTGTGTTTATGTTTATATATGTATTTTGTTGCATTCCTGCATAAGTCTGGATCAATGGTATCAGAGCGGTTTTCTCTTTCTCTATTTTTATTTGTGTCGCCTTAATGATGTCAGATATAAGGAGTTATTGATCGAACTGTTTGAACCTTTGCAAGACTAGCCTCGCAAACTCCGACAGACTCCCATGGCAGAAGTAAAGAAAGATGAGGGTGCAGGAGATCATTTCATATTATTGCTCAAGGAATTCCTTGAGTGACAAAGGAACACGATGATGGATAAATTTGCCCAGATCCTTCGATGACTACACTAAGGTGATTCATATTCATTGAGAAACCACTTTGGAGGTGCCACTCCTTTTAAGCTACAAGTAAACATTCACATTCCCATATTTCAAGGACAAATAGATGCAGATACCATAGATAGATGGTTAATGTTGGACACCTAATCCTAAAGGGTTAGTGTGGAAGCCGAAGAGACTAAGTAGTCCAAGGGACCTTGGGATGTGAATCCCAACGGTCACCAAATGTACTATAAATGTATATCAAATTGCTAATAAAATTGAACTCACATGATTTATCTTTCCTATTGTTTTAGCTGTCCATGTCTGTTTAACATGGTATCAGAGCAGGCAATCTCCTGCCCTGCATAATTAATTTGAGCCACTTGTTTTTGTGGTCTCTATATGTCAGTTCTGTGTTCTGTCTGCCTGACCTATGTTGCCTCTGTCCTGAAATAACGCCCTTGCCTTCTGCTCCTCTGTCCCACACCTGAAGCTGCATACCAAACACCTAAATGAAACGCACGCTGCCTGAAGACTCTTTTTCTGAAGACTACCATTATAATAGCTGGCTCAGTTGGAGGAGTTGCGCTAATAGCAGTAGCGCTAGTACTATTCATAACGTATTCTGCAAAAAATTCTGTTGAAGCCTGACATGCCTGCATTGTCATGGTATCTGAATTGAAACGCCTGCATTATTGAAATGCCTGCATTGTCAGTCTCCCTTTCCGCTTGCACGAAATGAAACTCTTCGTTTTTCGTTTGGCTCTCCTTTTGGTCTGCGAGTCATGCAAACTGCTCCGACCTCCCTCCACTTCGCTGTGCGAGTGTGAGCGTGATGCGCACTGGGCATTTCAATTCGAACAATAGGTAATGAATTACAGTTTTAGCTTCTCCTTTATTTGCTTGGAGTATTCATCCATTTCTGGTAACTTTGTAACATCAGATACAGCAATTGCGATTGCAACCTTAGCAACATCTTCTTCAAGGCATTTCAATGCTCTTGTAATTTTCCCATCACACTCGATAACGAGTTTCTCAATTACATCCTCCAACTCCCTGTCATAGTTGTCTTTTCCGTTTGCTTTTGATTCTTCATATTCTTTTCATAGCTGCAATGAGTATACTTTTGGGCAAGAACCTAAATCCATTTTAATTAACTGAAAGAGGTCGTGAGGGCAGAGTTCGACCAAATACAGTCGACAAACATCTCAATCGTAATACTTGCGGTTGACTTCCCTAACATCGCCATTGCGATTGGCGCCCATTACAGCGTCCAACTGCTTCCTCACAGAATCCATGGCTACCTTTGTGGTTTGATGTCAAATACTAAACCCCAGGACACAACCGCATACAAATTCCTTAGATCTCACATAATACGCAGCTGGATATATATTCTGTGCACATCCGTTGGAGGCAAGAGAAGAAAATGTTTTTCTCCTGACACAACCGCATACAAATTCTCATAGTGATCTTTATGAAATGAGGTGGTAGCTCTCTTGTTTCCTATCCAGAGAATCACCGCTTCGGGTTTCGAACCCTGAGCCTCGGTGGCCCAAGGAATATCAGCACTTTCCGAAGGAGTTAATTGGATCAGTTTTGCGTGTGGTATAGTGCAGGTTTAACAGCTCCGGCCTACATAAGCGGTTGTATTCTCTCATTGTTATGAGATCGAGGGTTTCAAAGCTCCGGCCTACATAAAGCGGTGGTATTCACCTGCTATTGTCATGGTCTAACTTGGATTACGCATCAGTTTTTATGGTTAATCGTGCCCCAGACTTTGCCTCTTCACTGCCATTTGAAGAAGTTTGATGTCCTGTGAACCAGTGAACCAATGACAACAACGTTGTGATGTGATGACTTTAAAGGAGTGACAAGGACGATGCCTAGTTTGGAACAAGCAGAATTCGAACCGGCTGTCTATGAAGATAGGACCATGCTTCAACGAAAAAAAAGGCTGTGGTTTATATATTAAAAGCTGTGCGTGCAACCCACATCACGATTTCTTGGTTTGTATCGTGGTTTGTATCCTCTCCATTAAAAATTTCTTGCATGTGGGATTTACCTTGGTGATGACATCTCTGTCTTGATGTTATTGTTTTAATGTCATGGTATCTTCCAACTGTTGACCGAAACCATTCCATGTGAGATCAATTCTGCCAGATCGAAATCAGCATCCTTTCCTATCCTGCACGTCCTTATACGTGCTCAGATATGGTTGAAAGTCGCAGAAATCAGTCATAGGGTCACCTCCAGGGGTTTGAAAATTTCATAGCAAGGAACCTCAGGAGCACACCTCCTGGAGCTTAAGTGCCACACTCAAGTATCAGGGCAAAGCCAAGCATGCAACCCTTCTACAAAATGGTGGATGACAGAGACTCGAGTTTCTAAGTATTGATAGACAAATGAAGAGTGCTAAGGGTTATTTTGTAGAGAAAGCCCCCTATTCTTTGATGAGCCAACTCTCTTTTCCAATTTCTTCGACCATGGGGACACAGTATTAGAGTTTTCATTCAAGAATATCCACTTGCACGTATAAACGAGAAACTTGATATCCAGTTTTTTAGTTTAACATGAAATTAAGTGAAGCTACGCACTGAACATTGTGGAGAACTCATCGTATATTGTGTTGAATTGCTTATAAAAGTGCTGATAAGTTGTGCTGTCCATTTAATTTGAATACTCTACTGTCATAATTTTAAAAGGGTTGATTTGTGTATTCATAAATCAGCTGAGGGTTGTTCCCTTGCATTGATTATAAGAAGGCCGAGCGGAGTTGTATGAGTTACAAACCAGTGAAACGTTGTGCGCCACTGTTTGTACACTGTCATAACATTCACCTGTTTGTGTTGTAAGCTCACTATGTGCCAATTATATATATATGCTGTTCCTTTCATGAAACAGGGAGTAGACATTAAAATTGCAGCAGCGGAATTATTAGTTATTTGTGACAGAAATTATTAAGTTTCCACTATTGGTCAACACTTTTACAACATTTGCCATTTTATTATTCAAGTCCAAGGGGATGATAAAGTTCTTGTTTCTATCTGCAACGGTACTACGGACAAGCTTTCAGATTTCATATTTTGAAAAGGCTTCTCTGAGTAGTATAATATTGATGCTCTTCTTCTAAGTTACCACAAGTTCATTGAAGCATTGTTTTGAAATGGATCGAATGGATGATGTATTAGAGTTACTAAATAACCTAATACATTCCAGTATTGATGGGATGGTAAAAGTTAGCAAGGATTCTCTCTCTAATATTCAAACCTGTTTGCAAAATGCACGAGAAAAGATCGATTTTTTGCAGCTTGAATCACAGCTACAGCAAGAAGAACTACAGCAATGGAGTCATCATTATGAACCTGTTTTTGTTCAGAAAATTGAAACAGACTCCCATAAACAGCAAGTCAATAATGTTCCTATTCATTCAAATAAAGCAGCTATTGTACATGCAGATGCAGAAACTCAGTCTGCACTTCCCAAGCCCATCATCAGACCTTGGGAATAGCTTGTCCATA
This sequence comes from Pinus taeda, assembly GCA_000404065.3. Lineage (NCBI taxonomy): Eukaryota > Viridiplantae > Streptophyta > Pinopsida > Pinales > Pinaceae > Pinus > Pinus taeda. The sequence continues at coordinate 142,050 of APFE030085349.1, forward strand.
ACAAGCACAGAACTGGTCTTGGATATGACAAGGACTTGTCCTTTCATATTCCAGACTACTCCAAGCCCATTCAGTTTCAGAGTGCTGGTTTCATTCATGACAGTTCACCTGATCCTCATGACAGTTCAGCTACAGCTGTTCCAGACTCTGCTCCTCTTCCACAGCAGCAACAACAACAACAGATCGTGAAATGCCAACACTATGATCGAGTTGGCCATTTGAAAGATCACCGTTTTGATCTTCATCCATGTAAGCACTGTCATAAAACCAGTCATTCTTCAAACAGATGCTTCAAAAACAAACGTCCTGCAAGAACAAAGATTCATCTAGGATGGATCGCTTCTTGGCAGTGGGCATCAACAGCCAAGAAGATATTCCAAACACATGTCAGAACTTCCAGAATATTGAACAGTCTTGCAGTTGAGTTTTATCCATCTTCTCACCTTGTATCTGACAGGGGGGGAAATGATGGTCATCTACAAGCTTCAAAGCCACAACAAGCGAGCCTAAGCCACAACCTGCCACACCAGTTTCAGAGTTGTAGCCAGAGACACAGATGTCCGTGAACATGCCTTCAGTAGGCAATCTGGAACACTTCTTCTAGCAGAAGACTTCAGCTTCTTACCAGCTTTGGAAGAGTTCCAAGAACAAAATTGAGAACACTTCCTCTAGCAGAAGACTTCATCTTCTTGCTAGTTTTGGAAGAGTTCCGGGAACTGCACTAAGCATTCCAGTGTTGGTGGCCATCCTTAAACCACCGCCCTTTATACCAACATTTCATAGAGCACATTCAGCCTAATGCTGCCATGCATTTTTGCACATTTTTGTATTACAGCTCTTTTCTTGGACTCATACATAACCCTTCGGATTAAGGGGGGGAATGTTGGACACCTAATCCTAAAGGGTTAGTGTGGAAGCCGAAGAGACTAAGTAGTCCAAGGGACCTTGGGATGTGAATCCCAACGGTCACCAAATGTACTATAAATGTATATCAAATTGTTAATAAAAATGAACTCACATGATTTATCTTTCCTATTGTTTTGGCTGTCCATGTCTGTTTAACAGTTAAAACTATTGGAAGGATATTTTTTAGTTAACAACTTTTACAATCATGAAAAGATTACATTTTCACTCCTCAAAGCTACCCCACATGTCAAGGACTGGTGGGAAACCTACTATGAAAAAAAGGATGAGAGGGAATCCTCATTGTTTTCTGTGCACCCACTTGGAATTCTTTCCCAGATGCTATGAAGGAACAATTTTACCATGTCGGGATCTATGAAGATAAATACATAAAGTGGACCATATTATCGCATGGGAGGGAAAAATATGTGTCGAAGTTCACAATTTTTTTAAATACCTTTCGTACAAAGTTGGATATCTTGGAGATATCCTCACTTGGTGCCACCTATCAATACACTGTCAAGATCGAGCATAAATTTAAATAGAAGAATCGAGACTTTGGATCTAGAAATTTGTAGCAAGGGAAGTGTGCCCGCAAACCGTAGAACAAAGGATAAAGCCAAGGCAAGGTGACCCAGGACAACTGGTTGAAGTCGCAAACAAAGAACAACACCATGACAAAGAAGTTCTTACCCAACAGGGGCATCCAGTAGCATATTATAGTGAGACACTTTCAGACATAGCCTGAAAGTATCCTACCATTGACAAAGAGATGTATTCCATAGTGCAAGCCTGCAGAGAAAGGAAGCATTACATTATGGGGAAGGAAACAATCATCCACATAGACCACCGACCCCTACAGTTCATACAAACACAAGGGAAGTTGCAAAATGATTGGCATAAAAAATGGTCCAAATACCTACAATAGTTGCATTTATACCATAAGTACAAGAATGGAAACACTAACAATGTTGTGGACTCTCTCTTTCGAGCACCGGTCATGGCGCTGACCACTATTCTTGACTCTTGTGGGCACGAGACTACGTGGTGGCTGCATCTTTACAAGAGCGATCTAGAATTCAGTGACACATGCCAGATGTTCTTGGAAGGCAAAAAAATTCCAAAATTTCACCACCAGGATGCACTGTTATGCCACCTGGGACACCTATGTGTTCCTTCAAGTGAGCATTCCAAGATGATTTGAGAGGTGCACTATAGGCAGGTCGCTAGACATTTCTGGGTAGAGAAAATAGTGGTAGTGTTGCAAAAGTATTTTTATTGGTCGGACCTTTGACAACATATTGGGAAGTACATCAAATCCCACACTGCCTACCCCATTTTCAAACCAACCATCAAGAAGCACGGATATATACTCCTATCCCAACTCCTAGTCAACCTTGGGAATCCATCTCCATGGATTACATATCAAGCCTTCCTTCTACTAAGCATGCAACGTCTAGATTTTCATGATTATCGATAGATTCTCTAAGATGGCCAATCTAGCAGCCTATAAGAAGAGTATCACAATAGAAGCCACTTTTAACCTCTTTTATTAACGAGTGTTGGTACATTTTGGGATCCCACAATCCATTATCTCATATCAAGAGAGAATGTTCTTAAGTACATTTTGGTCAAGTCGTTGGTCGATTGGATACCAGGCTCACTAAGTCCAAATATTTCCATCCCCAAACTAATGTCCAAACAAAGTTCATCAACAGGATGATTTTACGCATTTTGTGTATGTATAATTCAAAGCATCCACACACATGTGATGAAACCCTCCCTGTTGTAGCAGCTACAACCACCCTCAAAAATTTTTCCTTAGCTTCGTTTTGGAGCCTCCCTACCAAATTTTCACAACATCTTGTCTTGCTTTGTCAAGTTCACAAGCTTCAGTGTTTTTCTTGAACAAAGGCAGCCTGTCGATCATAGCTTGATGCATTCCCCTCATAGGCTAATCACCTAGACTTGGTCCAGCTGCAAGATGAGCAACTCCCCCAATAAATTACACAATTCTGGAGGGAAACCAGCCTCCCCTCTAGAAATTGTGCAATCCTGACTGGTAGCCTGCTGGGCTCCATAATTGTGTAATTCTAGCAATCAACACTCACAGTGAAAATTCACAATTTTCTCCAGCAGGGCTTCTTTACCCATAATTTGTACAACTCTCGGCAGCAATCAGCTGCTCTACCTAGAAATTGTACAAATCTCTTGGGAAGCCAGCCAAGTTCTCAGCTAGAAATGCACATTTTCTCCCAACAGTCGAACATCCTCTTGCATGTACAGCTGAGTTGACCAGTTCCCTCTAGGACCGAGTAAAACATACTTGCATGCATGGGTTACTTCTCCCAAGATAGCATGCAAAGGAATCCCTTGTTTTAGGGATTTATTTTTGGAAGGTGGAGGTTACATGCAAGGATCATTTCAGAATCCTCCCATCAAGTCTTTCTTTGCCTAGATTTGTGGCATGCACGTCACAACCTCGATGTTATCAAAACTCATCAATTGAACACTGCAGAGCTCATTCCTCACATCAATCTTGTAGCTCTGACATCCCACATCACTTCTAGGAGTTGTCGGCACACTCAGCTCAACTATTTTGGGGTAAGCCCGCTTTCCATGAATTGTGTTGCATTTCTGTCGCTTTTTGTTTTTTCGCTTATGTGACTACCATTTCCTTGATTTCTTTGAACACTTGTTGTCATTTACATGTATTCTAGCTTGTCCTAGCAATGTTTCAGTTTTCATGGACATCTCACTGTTTTCTTATGCATGAAACTATTTTTCAGGAACGGTCGCTAATTCGACAACTCGCCTCACCCACATACATCTTGTTCTATTGTCTGAATCTGTCATTCACCATTTACATGCATAATCATTCACTTATGCTTACACTCAGTATCACCATGCATTCGCACTCACATTTTCTTTCAGTTTCCTGTCAGCGAGTCTTGACAGCCTTGGCCCGAACTCTGCCTCATCAAGAGCCCCACCATGACAACATTGCACAATCCTAAGAGGGAAGGCTCTGTCTTCCTCTCAGGGAATGTATATTTCTTCCCAATGGCTATCCTCCAAGACTGTTTTGTGCATTTTTGAAGGACAATGACTATTCGCCTAGAAAATTGTGCAATGTGGTCACTTAGCCTGCAGCCATTACCAACTGAGATTGTACATTACGCAATTCCAGCAATTAGCAGCCAGACTAGGTTGTGCATCACGCAGTGCCAACATTCAATCAGTCTCCTAGCAGCCTATATTGTGCCTTGCATAGTCTTGGAAGTCAGTCTCCTAACAGCCTATATTGTGCTTTGTGCAGTCTTGGAAGTCAGTCTCCTGACCTCCCGGCTGAAATTGGGCAACCTTCATGGTCAGTCACACAAGTATGTTGCAAGTCAATTCTCAAGTTCATTTTGGTTTTCAACTGACAAATTTCTTGCCATTAGTGTTGCCATGTCTCCAAGTATTTCAGGTGTTCATCTACCTCTCAACAGTGCAGGTACAATGGTTTCCAAGAGAGCAGAGTCGAAGACACCGTTCAGAGCACAACTAGAGATGTAGTTGATCGAATGTCTATGAACTTCCCTACTCACGAAGATATTAAGTTGTTCATAGACAAGGACATCAAGATATGACAGTAGTAGCATCACAAAAAGCAACATCACGAAGAACAACTAAAGGAAATGTACCGATTGCAACGAATGCAACAAATGAAAGAGGAAGGTTGTTGACATCACAGAGCTGGACCAAAGTTGCGAGCTCAAGCAAATCCATTGATGATGAAAGCAACTTTGGAGACTCAAGTTATGCGGTGACGGTGCGACATGAAGATCACGGGAAGATATTTAATGGAACAAAGAAGGAGTTGCATGTGCTAAAGCAGAAACTCAAGGAAGAACATGAAGCTACATAGTGAGACAAATGAATTGCAACAGGAAGAGGAACAACAGTGGGTGAAACATGCACTCACGAATGAAACTACTCCCGTACAAGTTACAAATCTATCCCAGCAGTTGGCATGGAGAAGACATGGTGAGCACTATTGTTGATCGCATGCAATAGATTCAGTAGCACACATGTCATTGTGCACATGCATGCGATTCAAAACATTCAGTACACTCACCAAGGTGAAGACAAGAAGGAAGTCCATCTGGAGCTGAACATGTAGTTTGGAAAGTTGATGCGCATGACCACCAACACACACTTGAAGATCAACATAGACATTATGCATCAAAGTGTTTCCAATTTAGTTACACCTAAGAATATCGTGCACACGTTAGCAAATGATTTGGATGAAGGGGCCAAACGAATGCACCAGTTGCAATGGAGGCAAGAGTTCACTTCCGCAAGGTGTTACCATGGGGTGCATGCACACCATCACGGACGACTAATCTTGGCATCATCTCACCACTTTCACCATCACAAGCATTTTAAAGAGTTGGTCTCATCCCAATGGACCGAGTGTGAGTGATGTCTTGCATGAATTGCTCAAGCCATTTCGTCTCACATGAGCACATATGCATTGTAATGTAATGTCGTGTAAAGTGGTAGTCCAAGTGTCAATAGTTGGATGTAATAGTCATAGATTAGATGAAGAGTCATGAGGGTAGTTGAACTATCACAAAGGGGAATGTCAAGGGTCACCCCATCGTTTGTTATAAATAGTCCCTCATAACTCATTGTATAAGCTTTTGGTAAGCCAAGCTTCTGATAAGACTATCTTGGAGAGAGCTTGGATAATATTATAACATGCCTTGGCTTATCCATTTCACAGAGCTATTTCATCTCTTTGGAGGAGCACGCGGATGTGGCTGTAACATTCCGTTGTTGGGGCTAGTGGGTGTACATGGATGTATTGTATGATTGGAACTTACACTTCTTTATATAATAAGATCCAACACGTTTCATGCATATGTTGTATTGTATTCCAATTGTCTTGTTTACTCTAAATGGTATATGTCTTTTCATTCTTACGCATGGATGTATGGATTGTTTTGTATGATTATGTAGGAATATTTCTAAAATGTGTTGATTGGTTTAATCATCACTTTGGATTGCCAACTAACTTTCTTTACAACTTGTCATGTATCTTCGCTCGTGTGTTCCCTTCCCATCCGAGTATTATTACAGGTTTCCAAGTGGTGCACTAATCTCAACCCCCTATGTTATAACATCTCATGCACCTTCCTTGACTCACTACAGCAGTCACACCCTTGCTACCAACAGAGTTATCTTACGTGCCTCTCTGTAAAATCACAGTCAAGGCATTGCTATACGACCCAACGTTGGGACTCTTACACCAAACGATCTCAGGTCTAATTGGGACTTCTTACTGGGGATATCCCCTGACATGTTGGTGGGTCCAGCACCATCAACATTTCTGTCGCTAGAATGAGGGCCAGATGACAAGCTTTGTCCTCTCATCCAGTTTTGAACCTTTGCTTTCTTGCACTCTTCTCCCTCTGCGATGTTTTTCGAATCATGAAGATGTCACCATCACGGGGGAGTTATTTGATCCCTTGTCCATTTACACGTATGATGGTGAAGGTGAAGTGGCTTGGCGTAAGTACTAACATGACTTTATTCCCATGCTTCATGAGGAAGATGGGTGTTCTGTTGAAGAAGCCAACTTGATTCTTGCACACACACGAATCTCCATGTTGATGGCTGCTCATCCTAGCGGCTGACAACATTCACTCACTTGAGCACTTCTATGATCTCATTGAAGACACTTTCTATCATTTTGATCTAGACTATCTTGACCAAATTTTGTTACAGCAATAGAAGTCTCTACATGAATCTGTTATGGATTTTTGGTAGCACTTCCGTGACCTGCAGTTTCAAGCTCCAAGGAGCCAGATGAAATTTTCCTATATTTTGGATTGATTCGAGTATTACCTTAGGAAATATGCCCATCCCAAGAAGAAGCTTGAAATCAAGCCTCGCTCAACATTCTTTAGTGAGGGAGTTGCACAATCCAATGTGGATGCAGCCACTGTCTCGACTGACGGTTTGCCTTCCCCTCATTCAACAACTCCAACACTGCTGAGTGATGTTGAGGATCATGCTCACACACTTGTTCAGCTTTCACATCCTCCCAACATCACTTCACTCAATTTTCGTGCAGATTTGGTTGTGAGTCCTTCGAGTTCCCATATGAATTTTTTTCTACGACCTTCGTCTTAGCACTCAGGTGTTCCTCTGAATGATATTATCTTGTGTTCATCCATTTTGGACTCTTCAGTTGTTATAATCGAGGAACAAGCCACTGATAGAGTTGGTGTTGCAAAACCAACATGCGTTGTCATTCACAAAGAGTATGTGTGGGAGCTTGAGCATCAACACTTGGCAAAGGATGACCCCCTTCCGTTCGACCCCCCTCCGTTATTTCCTAACATCTTTGGTGAACGTGCCATCCATGATTTTGCACTTGTGTCTTCATCCATTGATGCACCCATTATTGATTACTCGCAGGACTCGCTGGATGTTGGTTCATCATTCGATAATGGAGAGGATAAGTTATTCATTGAAAATCCACTTGATATTTCATTTGTCCTTTCTGGAAACACATAGGATGAGTTTGTTCACTTTTCATCTACCCCTTTGTTCGATTCATCTGATCAAGAGGATGCCGATGAATTCATTGATTTGTCTAATCGTGGTGGTCGTGATCCATTTGTTTCCATATTTGACCACAATCATGACTCTATTGTAGTTGATATTTCGAAGCTGCTAGTTTATGATTGTCGATCTGATGATGAATTTGAAACACCCTAGACAGTTGAGGCACTTCAGCCTGAACTGATGGTTACATTAGGTCCTCGCTCTGTTGGGGTTAGTCTCACTTTTGATCATGAAATAGTTCAATCACCCAAGGCTCCTCATCACTCATATGTATGCATTGAAGATCCATCTCACACACAAATCATACTTCCTCCACTACAACTGCACGATCCCATTGCTCATGCATTGGAGGAATATTAAATTGCAAGCACTCATTCGCAACACAAGTTATCTTTGTTTCTTTCTTTTTTTTACATGTCACAGTTAAGAGTGTGCTTATGCTTCAAAGATGCACACAGTGTCACACAGCACCATGACAAATCCACGAACTGCTTGTCATGCACTTGTACTCACTTATGTCACATGAGCACTTTAAAACATGAAGTGTGGTTGTCTTCATTGTTATATCTTTCTTGCTTGCTGGTTTGCACAACTGGGTTTCTTGCGGACCATGCCTTCACCAACATGGGTCAACTAATGCGTTGGTGGCTGCATTGGAAATATCACTTCATGTGATAAGGCCCATGCATCATTAGCTTAGGAGTAGGAGTAGTGTTCGCTTTCTGTCAGTTTGCTTGCATGCTTGTTCGCTTACTTGCTTTATTTGTTGGTTTGTTTTCTTTCTTGTTTGCTTGCTCTGTTTTCTTTCAATTTCACTTATGCTATTGCTTTGCTTTATTGTTTGTTTGTTAGTTCACATCTTTCGTTCATAGGTTAGTTTTGCATGAAACCATGTATGACTCTTGAAGCGAGTTGGGTGAAGTACAAGAGGGCTTGTAAAAATATCACTACTTGGTTATCTATCATCTTGCCTCTATGTGAAGAACTTGTTACTTTTAGTCCATGATTGTTCAAAAATACGTATTGTTCGACGTGAACCTTAGTGAAAACACAACACTTGTGCGCTAGTTAGTGTCACCTTCTCTAGTTAGTTGTTTTTGGGTTAACCCTTGTCATCTTAGTCAAGTAGAGTAAGGTGAGGGGGGAAATACTAAGAGGTGCGTCAGAGGTATAATAAACTGCTTCTCTACTAGAACAACCTCTTCTGCTCTCAATAGATCAGGATCCCTCTTCTGCTTCTGAAATGAATAAGTGCGATGCATAGCCAACAAACCAAAAAAAAAAAAAAAAAAGTGAAAAAAGTTTGAAAAAATGAAAAATGAATAAGGCAAAAGAAGAGAAAGGCTTCCTACATAGGGAGATGATGCAAGTAACCTCATCAGGGTACTGACCAGACTCACTGGTAGTAGAGCCATGCTTATGTTCCTATGTGACTGCGTCGGGGTACTATCCAAGTTTGCTGGCAGTGGATCAACACCAGAGATGAAACTAAGACTCTGACGTCTATATTGCTTGTGCACCAATATAGCCCTGAACCACAATCAAAACAATTGTGTTGCCTTGGCTTAGAATGTGTGTCAATTGACCAAGATCCTGGCAGATACTACATCTTACAATCAGACTATTGTGAAACCAAGATGAGCTGAGAACTGAACAATACTTCCAGAGGTGTTAGACTTGCTTTTCATGAACAAGGTCCATTCAGAGAGCTGAAGTTCTACCAGTGTGTTGCCAAGTGTTGTAGCCGCTACAACCACCCTCCAAAAATTTTCCTTAGCTTCATTTTGGAACCTCCCTACCAAATTTTCATAGCAGCTTGTCTTGTCTCATCAAGTTCACAAGCTTCAGTGTTTTGCTTGCATAAAGGTAGCCTATCGATCACATCTCAATGCATTCCCCTCACAAGATTATCACCCAGACTTCGTCCAACTACAAGCTAAGCATCTCCCCCACGAAATCATGCAATTCTAGAGGGAAACTAGCCTTCCCAGCAGAAATTGTGTAATCCTGATTGATAGCTTGCTAGGCTCCAGAATTGTGCAATTCTGGCAGTCAACACTCACAGTGAAAATTGTGCAATTTTCCCAACTAAGGTTGCTCAGCCCAGAATTTGTACAAATTTGGGTAGTAGTCAGTTTCTCTACCCATAAATTGCATAAATAACTTGGGAGTCCAGCCCAACTCCCAGCCAGAAATGTGCATTTTATCCAAGTAGTCGAACAACCTCTTGCATGTGCAGTTGAATTGAACGGTTCCCTTCGGGACTGAGAAAAACATACTTTCATGCATGAGCTGCTTCTCCCAAGGCAGCATGCAAAGGAATCCCTTATTTCAAGGATCTAATTTTGGTAATTGGAGGTTACATGCAAGAGTTATTTCATAAACCTCCCATCAAGTGTCGCTTTCCCTAGATTTGTGACATGTGCATCACAACCTCGATGTTATCAAAACTCATCAATTGGATGTTGCAGACACATCAACCTTGCAACTTTGACATCCCACATCACATCTAGGAGTTGTCGGCACACTTAGCTCAACTGTTTTATGGTAAGCTAGCTTTCCATGCCTTGTGTTGCATTTTAGTCACTTTCTGTGTTTCCTCTTATGTGATTATTGTTTGCTTGATTTCTTTGAACGCTCTCTATCATTTACATGTATGCTAGCTTTTCCTATGTGGAAATAGTTTCATTCGTGATTGCATGTTGCACCTGCTGATGTTCATGTTCCTGCTGCTCACAGGAAACTGAAAGCAAATGTGAGTGCGAATGCACGGTGATACTAAGTGTAAGCATAAGTGAATGGTCATACATGCAAACGGTGAATGACAGGTTTAGAAAATGGAACAACATAAATGTACACTGGTAGAACTCCAACTCTTTGAATGGACCTTGTTCAAGAAAAGAAAATCTAACACCTTCGGAAGTATTGTTAAGTTCTTAGCTCATCTTGGTTTCACACTAGCCTAATTGTAAGATGTAGTATCTGCCAAGCTCTTGGTCAATTGACACACATTCCAGCAGTAGGAACAGGAATAGTAGTGGGTACAACATGCACTCACGAATGAAACTACTTTTGTACGAGTTATAGATCTATCCCAATCGCTGGCATAGAAAAAACATGGTGAGAAGTGTTGTTGATCGCATGCAAGGGGTTCAACAGCATGCATGTCATTGTGAAAACACATGTGATCCAACCCATTTAGCACACTCACCAAGACAAGAAGAAAATCCAACTAGACTTGAACATGTACTTTAGCAAGTTGATGTGCTTGACCACCAGCACACACTTGAAGATCAACACGGTCATTATGCATGAGTGTGTTTCCGATTGAACCACACCAAAGAAGACCATGCATATTTCAGAAGACGAGTTGGATGAAGGGGCCAAACCAATGCACCATTTGCAACAGAGGCAAGATTTCACTTCAAAAACGTGTCACCATGGGGTGCATGCACACCATCACGGATGACCAAGCTTGGCATCAGCTCACCACCTTCACCATCATAAGCATGTCAAAGAGTTGGTCTCAGTGATTTCTTGCGTGGCTTGCTCAAGCCATTTCGTCTCACATGAGTACATGTGCAATGTAACGTTGTGTCAAGTGGAAGTTCAAGTGTCAATAACTGGATGTAATCATCATAGAGTAGATGAAGAGTCATGAGGGTAGTTGAATTGTCACAAAGGGCAATGTCAAGGGTCACTCCACCCTTTGCTATAAATAGTCCATCATAACTCATTGTATAGGCTTTTGGTCAACCAAGCTTCCAATAAGACTATCTTGGAGAGAACTTGGACAATATTGTAATGTGCCTTAGCTTTTCCACTGCGCGGAGCTAGTTCATCTCTTTGGAGGAGTAGGCAGATGTGGTTGCAACGTTCCACTATTGGGGCTAGAGGGTGTACATGGATGTATTGTATGACTTGAACTTACACTTCTTTATATAATAAGAGCCATCACATTTCATGCATATGTTGTATTGTATTCTAGCTGTCTTGTTTACTCTAAATGGCATATGTATTTTCTTTATTACGCATGCATGTATGGACTGTTTCGTATAAGTATGTAGTAATATTTCTTAAATGTGTTGATTGATTTAACCATCACTTTGGATTTCCAGCTGACTTGCTTTCCGGCTTGTGATGTATCCTCGCTTGTGTGTTCCATTCCCATCTGAGTACTATTACAGGTTTCCAAGGGGTGCACTCATCTCAACCCACCTGTGTTAGAACCTCTCATGCACCTTCCTTGACTCACTCCAGCGGTCATATCCTTGCTACCAACAGAGTTATTTACTTGCCTCTGTGAAAAATCGCGGTCAAGGCATTGCTATATGACCCACTGCTAGGACTCCTACACCAAATGGTTTGCGGTCTAATTGGGACTTCTTACCGGGGAGATCCCCTAACATGTTGGTGGGTCCAGCACCGTCAACACTCCCCTATGTCCAACATAGATACAACAAATCTCTCCATAGCTCAAATGTTGTAGATAGATGTTTAAATTTGTTGGAAGGATAATTTTTAGTTCATGACTTTTCCGATTAGGAAAATATTGCTTTTTCACTCCTCAAATCCACCCCACATATCAAGGACTAGTGGGAAACCTATTGTGAAGAAAAGGACGAGAGGGAATACTTACTGTTTTCAGCCACACCCACTTGGAATTATTTCTGAGATGCCATCAAGGAACAATATTACCCTATCGGGAGTTATGAAGATAAATACATAAAGTGGACCACACTGCAGCAAGAAAGGGACGAAGATGTGCTTGAGTTCACAAATGTTTTCCATACCTTTCGCACAAAGAAAGGTATCGAGGATTCTGAGCGGAATTTTGTACTCTAGTATCGTGATTGTCTACACAAGTACATCTAGAATGAGATGGAGTTCATGGATATCTCCTCGTTTTTCATTGCCTATTGATACACTATCAAGATTGAGTATAAATTGAAATAAATTAAGCGAGACTTTGGGTCCATGAATCTGAAGCAAGCGAAAAGCACCCCCAAACTACAGAACAAAGGAAAAAGCCAAGGTGGTGTGACCTAGGGAAACCCACCAAAGCTGCAGCAAAAGAAAAACACCATGAAGACAAAGAAGGACCCTGGGAAATAGTGTGAGTTCCATAAGAGCTCCACTCACAACACAAGTGAGTTCTAAGCCAAGAAGTCACTAGTGACCAAGCTGAAGGCTTCTGAACTAGATGCATGTTCCAACTCTGAGTTAGATATTGAGAAGGGGAATGACAAAGGGAAGAATATTATCTATGTGAAGCCTAATGCCACCGTTGCCCCCACCAAGTTCTAGAAGGATGAGCCTGAAGATCCAGAGGAGGGGGAGCAACTCTTCCACTCATAGATGTGGATGAAGGGATCTCCATTGTAGTTCATTGTCATTAGTGAGAGCCAAAAGAAACTCATTTCAGCAGTGGTCATGAAGCGGTTGGGCCTACCAACAAAACCACACAAAGAGTCGTAGGCCATCGGGTGACTTTACCAAGGGTGAGATCTCTGCATCATCCAACAATGTCGCCTTCCCTACAACATCAAGCCCTTCACAGATGAGGTATTTTGTGATGTTTCTCCTCTTGAAGTTTGTGATGTTTTATTAAGCCAACCATACTTGTGGAAGGGGCATGTTGTGTATGAGTCTAATCCTCACACTACTATTATTACTTTATGAAATAATTTGTACAGGATAAAAGAGGTAGCACTGCCTACTGTCATTTCTTTGATCACTTTGAAGCAATGTAGTAATATCATTTCCCATACTGGGGAATTTGTTTTCCTTATGATTCATCCATAGTGAAAAAATAATATTATGGCCATAATCTCCACATAGGGCTCCTCCGCATGGCAACAATAGATGGACAAGGTTGTAGAGGAGTTAAGGGAAATATTTACCTCACCCACAAGGGTACCTCTACACTGTCAGGTCAAGCACTCCGTCGATCTAACCCCAACTGTCGTTATCCAATGGACCGATATATTGATGCTCTATTCTGAAGAATGATGAAACCAAGAGGAATATTGAGGAGATATTGCAAAAAGGGAACATCAGGCCAAGTTCATCACCCTATGGGAGCCCGATTGTGTTGGTACAGAAGAAGAAGGGGGCATGGAGACTTTGTACTAACTATCAAGTGCTGAACAAGATCATTGTCTAGAATAGGTATCCAATCCCATAGATTGATGACCTTATGGACCAACTCAAGGGGGACAAATATTTCAACAATATTGACTTGAAGTCTTGTTATCATCAGGTAGCAATTGAACCCTCTAATGTGTGAAAGACTGCCTTCAAATCCAAGGAGGGTGTTTTCGAATGGTTGGTCATGCCTTTCGGGTTGACAAATTCCCCCGCAACCTTCATGAGGTTGATGGACGCCATCTTGAGACCCTTCACCAACTTATTTTTGTCGGCATATTTAATGACATTATGATCTTCAACCAGAGTTGGGAAGAAAATGTCCATTGTATTCGACGGGTCCTTTAAACCCTGTAGTAACACAAGTTGTGTGGAAATTTGGAGAAATGCACTTTTGGTATGACCCAATTTCAATATATGGGGTACATCAGTGATGAGCAGGTTGTGCATGTGGCCCTAGCAAAGATACAAATCATTTAGGATTTACCATCCCCAACCACTCTAACAGAGCTTCACAGCTTTCTAGGTCTTTCCAACTTCTACCGCAAATTCGTGTTGGGGTTCTCTCATATAACCTAGCCTTTGAGTCAAGTCACTAAAGGAGGAGCGAAAGCAAAGTTATTTTGGTCTAAATCCCAATAGAAGGCATTTGATGAGTTGAAGAATCACCCGTCTTATGCACTAGTGCTCACATTACTGGACCTGTAACAACCATTTGAGATCAAGACAGATGCCTCCAACTATGCAATTGGTGTTGTCCCTACCCAATGGGGGCATCTAGTGGAATATCATAGTGAGACACTTTCAAACACAATCTGAAAGTATCAAACCTATGAAAAATAGATGTATTCCATCATGTAGGCCTGCTGACGATGGAAGCATTACATTATGCGAAATGAAATAGTCATCCACACAGACCACTAACCCCTACAATTCATATAGACACAAGGGAAATTGCAAAACGATCACCATCGGAAATGGTCCACATACTTACAACAGTTCCATTTTAACATTAAGTACAATATGTTGAAAATAGCAACAAGAAATGCTAAAAATAGAAGTGCTAAAGATACCACTGCTATAAATAGCAATTTGGGTGTTATATACCTAGGGGGGATAATATGGGGTACCAAGGGAGGTACCCAAGGTAATAATGTAATAATGGGAGGGGCCATAGTAATAAATAAGGTGGTTAACCCATATCATGTAAGGGACCACAAGTAGTTAGTAATAAGGTAATAGGCCCATGGTATTAGTTTGATGGTATGAGGGAACCATGGTAATGACCCATGGTATTGTATGTATGAGGCCTATATAGAGGCTAAAGACTCCACATGGGAGATCGTCAAGAAATATTGTGAAGGATTATTGTATGTACAAGCGTATGGCTTGTGGAGTATTCTCCTTCCTTAAGGAGTGAATGTATGGTGTTGCCCTACCTTAAGGGTTTTGATCAATAAAGAATCATTTCATATTATTTCTGGGTTTATTTGCATTATCTTATATTTTCATAACAGATCTATAATATTTCTAGGTTAGATCTACAACAAGTGGTATCAGAGCTACAACATTGGGCACCAGTGCTGGATTGGGCAACAGGGAATGAAAAATGGAAGTGCTAAAAATAGAATTGTTATTTTTAGTAGTTCAGGATGAATTCCTATTTTAATCAGTCCTTGGACTAAACATAGGAAGTAAAATTTGAATTTGATATTAACATCAGTTTGTAAATTAATTATTTAATTCATCTTGAGTTAATTAGTTAAGGAAAATCAAACTTGAAGTCTATGTGAGGACATGCAATAGTTTCTCTATCAATCGAGGAATTTATCCATCAGTTAAAGAGATAAGGATGAGTTCTAATTTAAGTTGTAATTAGTTGGCTCAGTTAACTAAGTCAAGTCCAGTTAGATTGATTTAAACAGTTTTTTTAAATTAATGTGAGTTAAGTTAGATAATGCATGCTTGCATATAACTGTAGCACTTCAAATAACTGAAGATTCTCTCATGAATAACTCATGCATGTCAGTTCAGACAGAGACCCAGTTGAGATCAAAGAAGGGACAGTGTACTATTAGTTGGATTAATATTTTTCCTATAAATGAAGCTCATCCATGATGAGGATTTATCTCCTTCAAGACTACATAATTGGACCAGAGGTTAGTGAGTGTGTGAAGAGGCCAATTCACACAAGTGGCTGCACTAGACCCCAAGGAAAATTGTGGAAAGAAATAGGAGGCTTGGAGGGCAGAGGATAAGGTTTGAGAGAGGCCTTTGACTCTCTATGAGTAGCAAAGGGATTGTAGAGAGAGAAGGATAGCTTATGAGATGATTCTTGTTGTAATCTAGACTATATTTCTACTTGTATGATAATACAGAGTTGGGGTTTTAGGGTGAGGCTTTCCCCGGGTTATTTCTTCTGTGTTATGTGTGATTGATTTCTCCTTACCAGTTATATGTGTTCAATTGATCTTGCTCAATTCGATTAAGCTTCCGCAAAGTTTGTTGTAGAAGTAGATCTTATATTTTGATTTGGTATATTGCATTATCAGGTGATCTACAGTGGGAAATTTCTACATGGTATCAGAGCAAAGATGATCAAAGGGGAGAATAGTATACTCAGAAGAGATTTCAAAGTTTTTAGTTTTGGGCCGAGAGTTTACAGAGAAAATCTGAAAATTTCTATACAAAATTTTTAGAAACAAATAGCATATTTGGATTCCTTGCGGAAAAGAACCCAAATTCAAAAACAAAAAAATCGGGTGAATCAGAGTTTGGATGAGGGAGACATCGCTAATTTAAAATCAACTCTTTTTCCGGAAAATTTTGTGACAGCGGGAAAGTGGAAATAGATTGGTGTGCTAGCCAAGAACCTGTATGCACTTGAGGTACAAGATGCATGCAAAGCCTTGAGGAGCAAGGAAAAGGTTAGATACTTGGTGGTTGAGAGGGAGAGTAAATTACCTCTCAACATGCAGTGCCAGAAGAAGTCTCAGACAATTGTGGAGTTGCCACAATTGGTGAAGCAGCTTCACGAGGTTGTGGAGTAGCCACAACTGGGGAAGCTGAGAGGATATAGAGTGGAGGCATCCACTAATGAAGAGACCCCCAGTAGGGGGAAACTTCGAGCCAGGTGGGTAGAAGGATCACATGCAGCCATACCTCCAGGTAGGAGGTGGGGCAATGTGGAGTGATCGTCCCAAGGAGGAGGGGTAGGATCCTTGAGGTACCCAACCTCTTTGATTCGACTTTGCTACATGAGCCCTGATGAGGAGTAGTAGGACTGACTGATTGGGTAGAGACAGATGCATATGGAGCGGCAGAGAGAGCTACAGTGCAGGAGTCTCTAGACTATGTAGAGCTAATAGGCTGTAACGATGCAAGAAGCACAGGAGTGTTGCACCACTGTAGGATAGCATAGAGAGGTGTGCAATGGTGTGAGATGCATGGGGTGGTACAACAGCTCAGAGGTCAGAGAGGGAGCACTTGTCAGTAGCAGGTAGAGCTTCAGCATCAGAGTATGTTTCTAGCCCAACAAAGAGGTCAGTGGGGAGTTTTTTTTTTTTCGAGAGTTGCTAGAGCAACCACACTTGGTAGAAGTGTTAGATGTAGAACATTCCAGAGGTATAGGATCGGGTTTGAGTTGAATGACTTTCTTGTTGAGAGGGAGTGTTGAAAATAACAAAAAGAAATGCTAAAAATAAAAGTGCTATAAATAGCAATTTGGGTACCAGTGGTGGATTGGGCAACAAGGAATAAAAAAATGGAAGTGCT
Source organism: Pinus taeda (assembly GCA_000404065.3). Classification (NCBI taxonomy): domain Eukaryota; kingdom Viridiplantae; phylum Streptophyta; class Pinopsida; order Pinales; family Pinaceae; genus Pinus; species Pinus taeda. The sequence goes on from APFE030085349.1 coordinate 159,498, forward strand.
AAAAATAGAATTGCTATTTTTAGCAGTTCCGGATGGATTCCTATCTTAGTCAGTGCCTGGACTAAACATAGGAAGTAAAATTCGAATTTTTTATTAACAACTGTTTGTAAATTAATTAATTATTTCATCTTGAGTTAATTAGTTAAGGAAAATCAAACTTGAAGTCTATGTGAGGACATGCAGCAGTTTCTCTATTAATTGAGGAATTTATCCATCAGTTAAAGAGATAAGTTCTAATTTGAGTTGTAATTAGTTGGCTCAGTTAACTGAGTCAAGTCCAGTTAGATTGATTTAAATAGTTTGTTTCAATTAATGTGAGTTCAGTTAGTTAATGCATGCTTGCATATAATTGCTGCACTTCAGATAACTTAGGATTCCCTCATGAATAACTCATGCATGTCAGTTCATACAGAGACCCAGTTGAGATCAAAGAAGGGACAATGTACTATTAGTTGGATGAATATTTTTCCTATAAAGGAAGCTCATCCATGATGAGGATTTATCTCCTTCAAGACTGCGTAGTTGGATCAGAGGTTAGTGAGTGTGTGAAGAGGCCAATTCATACAAGTGGCTGCACTAGACCCCAAGGAAAACTGCGCAAAGAAATAGGAGGCTTGGAGGGTAGAGGAGAAGGTTTGAGAGAGGCCTTTGATTGTCTACGAGCAACAAATGGATTATAGAGGGAGTAGGATAGCTTGTGAGCTGATTCTTTTTGTAATCCAGACTATATTTCCACTTGTGTGATAATACAGAGTTGGGGTTTTAGGCTGAGGCTTTCCCCAGGTTATTTCTTTTGTGTTATATGTGATTGATTTCTCCTTATCAGTTATATGTGTTCAATTGATCTTACTCAATTCGATTAAGCTTCCATAAAGTTTGTTGTAGAAGTAGATCTTGTATTTTGCTTTAGTATATTGCATTATTAGGTGATCTACAGTGGGAAATTTCTACACAATAAGGGAAGAACCAACGATGTTATAGACTGCCTCAACTGACCATCGGTCATGGCACTGACCACTATTGTTGACTCTTACGGGCACGAGGCTGCGAGGTGGCTGCATCTTTCCAAGAGTGATCCAGAATTTGGAGACACATACCAGACACTCCTGGAAGGAGAGTAAGTTCCAAATTTTCACCTCTAGGATGAGTTGTTATGAAAAATGGGACACCTTTGCTTTCCTTCATGTGAGCGTGCCAAGATGATTTGGGAGGCATACTACAGTCAAGTCGTTGCAAATTTTGGGTTAGAGAAAATAGTGGAAGTGTTGCATAAGTATTTTTATTGGCCAAACCTTTCACAAGATGTTGGGAAGTAGATCAGATCTTGCACTGCCTGCACCATTGCAAAATTGACCATCAAGAAACAAGGCCTATAAACTCCTCTTCCTACCCCTAGTCCACCTTGTGACTCCATCTCGATGTATTACATGTTATGCCTTTCCTCTATTAAGCATGATAATGACTATGTTTTCGTGGTTGTCGACAAATTCTCTAAGATGGCCATTTTTGCGCCCTGCAAGAAGAGTATCACAGCAGAAGCCACTATTAAGCTCTTCTTTGAATGAGTGTGGGTACATTTTCGGATCCCACAGTCCATTATCTCATTTCAGGACAACATGTTCCTCAGTAAATTTTATTAGATTCTCTAGTCAATGTTGGATACCAAGCTCACAAATTCCATGACTTTCCACCCCTAAATTGATGGTTAGACAGAGGTTATCAACATCATGATTGTACACATTTTTCATAAGTAAAATTTGAAGCATCCACACACATGGGATTAAAGCCTCCGCTATGTTTAGCACAACTACAATATATTTCTCCATAGATCAACTATTCACAACCCCTTTCAGGTGGGGTTGGGATTCCAACCACTATGTCCCATTGATGTGGTCATACATTTTGTAGCTATTCAGGAATATTTATTTCATGTCTAGTCTGAAGCTAACAGGGCTAATAGCTTCATTCAATGCATTCAACACATTCATTGGTAGGTCCATGACATATTGAATAGATCCAATGCTAAGTACAAGAAGCATCATGATCAACATCAGGTGCCACACAAGTTCCAGGTGGACGACAAAGTTTGGTTACATTTGCAAAAGGAGTGCCTCACTGGACCCCACCATAAGCTTTTCTCGCTCCAATATGGACCTTACACCATCACTAAGGTTGTAGGGGACAATTATTTCAATCTCAGGATACACTATTCCTTGGCTTGCACCCAGTGTTCAATGTGGATCGCCTTCGACCATACTTTCCACCATTTCTGGAAACATCACACATTGCAGAACAACTCACATCAAAAGATTTAAACCAATACTACATGGAAAAGGCCACAACCGATCAAATCATGGAAACACATATTAAGAACACTCGCTAGAATAATATCCAACTGTATCAGATTGTCAAAGCTAGCCAACTCTTACACCAAGGAAAGTGGCTCACCAAGTACCAAGTTTAGGAGAAGTTTCCTCGTCTCATGGAGGCACTCAATGCAATGGGGACCATTTATTCCTAAGGGGGGAGGAATGATCTAGGTGGATATTGGTGGCCACTCACCTATTCCACTTGGACCTCCATCGTTGTTTTTTCTCATTTTCCTTAGTTGTACCACAACTTATTATTTTTGGCAGTTTTTCGGGTCCTAAACTTTTGGAGCTGTTTTGAGGGACTAGAAAATGCTTTTAAGGAAAATGGAGAGACCAAAAAAGGCCCAAATTTTCCCACCTATTTTAATTTTTCCTCGTCTTTGATATATTTTAAAAGAGGTATTTTTATAGCCAAACGGAGATCGTATGCCAAAGTTATGACCCTAGGAATTTATGTACCAACTTATCCAAACAGGGCCTACAGTTTTGTCACTTCATCTCCTAGGGTTAGGTTTTTGGATGTTTAGGGTTTTCCATTGTTTATTAATAATAAATAGGCCTTTGAGACTCATTGTAACTCAATTCATAGGCATGTAACGGCCACATCTCTTCTGAGAGATAAACCACCATCTGTCGAGCTAGTTTATTTCTATTTTTGTATGTAATCATATTTCAGTTCTTTGATATTTATGAAATGAAGCTTTATTTCTATTGCATCTTTGTGTTTATGTGTATATATTTATTTTTTGTGTTTCTTCATAAGTCCATATCACAATAACATTTTTTAGCTTATGCATTTTCAACTAACCAAATACGTATCAATTCATGAACAAGCCATAGCTAGAGTATATAATAGATTTATGCTTATAACTAGCAAATAATTATCATATTAACCAATACAAATGCTTCATAGATTTCCATAAAGAAATAACTCTTATTAAATGGTGCAAAATCCAACCAAGTCATGGACTTCCGTGTACCACCCATCCATTGATTGGGTTGAATGAAATATTTCTTTCAACCAATCACCTTCGTGCCATATCCCAAGCATGAATATGGGATCTCACGGGATAAACCAAGACATAAAAAAACCAAAGGAATCTAGAGGTTAAACCACCTCCACCCTCACACTACCATGATATCACCTAAACTAGTCCCATGATTTATAAGTGTCATGTCGGTGGAACATTTGCTCGAAACATTTCATGATTTACACATGCTTTGCTTTACACATCTCCATTATTTATGGCCTATTTAATTTTTGCATCTCTATATATTCTAGAAAATTTCACTTGTGATTCTTGGCTTGACCCACATAACATGCCAAGGCCTAACAACACCCTAACACATATTCTGAAGAGTTCATCTTGAACTTTGTTGTCAGATTGATGATTGAGTAGCGTGGATGGAAAGCCATTGGAAAACCTTGCAAGGGGGACATGAATAAAATTAATGCAACCATGTACTCAATTCACTAGCCTGCCATCAATTCAAACTTGAAGAAACAAAGTAATGTTGCTGCCATTATTTCCATTTGTAGTTAGGCAGACTCTTTCCCCAGGAAAATCCTTGGCCCGGCTTGAAACATTGTGAACTTAAATGGGAACTGTGGTTGGAATACACCATCATTATCTAGCCATATCTCAGGTTTGAAATCCTGAGCATCATTCCCCATAGCCTTTTCATTCTTCCCATTGTATAAGGGCATAATTGATCACATTCCCCTTTGTAACTTTGTTTCCATATAGTAGAATATCATTACTCAATGAAGTCTTCGCATTCAATGGCAGAACCAGATATTAGCATAGGATTTCATTGATTGTTGTATGTAAATAATGTATTTTACTCAGTGTGTCATGAGCTAGGAACTATGAATATTTCTCCAAGTGATCACAACCATCATGATGGTCTATTACGCTCAGGCCTCCTTGTGATCGCTCCACTTGCTCCAATTCTTACACTATTTTATCCTCTATAGAGCGATTCTTTGAAAGAAGCCAAAATAATCTATGAAAGAGTGATAGCAGTGGTATCATGCCCTCATATTGATGTTCATTTGGGAGATTTCTACATTTTTGTATAATTCCATAAGTGAAATCATCCAAAACCTTAATGTCTTGCTTCAGCTTGACCTCGAAGCCAAAATTGAAGCATTTCTTGAGATTCCAGAGAGGGTTGAAGTATCGAAAGGAGAAGAGGGGGTTAGACCTATTAAAAGCCGAAGAAAATGGAATGTTTGGAAGAGAGGAAGACAGAGAACCTATTTCAACCTCAAACCCTAGCTCACATATCGAATCAAATGTCAGTCGCATGAATAGATCCTACATATTGGCCACCATTTTGTTATTACTATGGGCAATATGTCCCTCCAGAATCATGGCTAAATTGAGGGCACATATCCTAAAGCAAGGGTCATGATGTGGGTACCGCTTTAATAATTGGATTGCCTATTCCCTTGCACATCGAAACCCAAGTCCATATTGATAGCCCGAGAACAACCGATGTGAATTATAAGTGGATTTTCAGGGGAGTCCATAATGGTAAGCAGTTTCTCACCCAGGCGTACCGAAATCCTCCAAATGATGCCACATAATCAAAGGTGGTTTTGTGAAACTACCAATTTTGGGACCCCCCTCTCTTAAACAAGAAACTTTTGAATGAGGGGACCAAAAAAAAAATTGATTTTTTTAATAATTTAAATATATATAAAAAAAAAAAAATTATAAAAATATATAATTATATTTTTATAAAATCAAATATACTTAAAATTAAAACTACTGTAAATAATAAATGATTTGAAAATTAGCTAATTTCCAAAATTTTGTAGCCTTTTTCACTAGATCCTCTTGTGTGAGAGAAAGTTACAACATCAGCTCCAACTGGGGACTGCTTCCCCCTATGGGAAGTAGAGAACCTGTAGACCCTGTGCCTTTTGTTGGGCAATGGAGTCATATCATAAACCTATGACTTGAAGCTGCAATCTACTATAATCAAACCGCTGCTTCCAACTGAAACACTACAATCATTAACTTGAACTTGAACTTATAATTTGACCACTGTAATCTATTACCACTATGCATCCTTTGTCCATTTCTTATTATTCCCAACATAAATAATATAAGTCTTAAAACAATTAAGAAAATATCACCAAGACCTCTAGCACCATTGCTTGAAAATAATTCTTTATTCATACCTACCAGCTACTTAAAATGAAACAATCCTTATGCTACAAATTATTGGGCATGGAGTCCGTGGTAACATATTAAATAATTCTTCATTTATGAGAAAAATTGTAACCTGTGACTCATATGCCTATAAATAGCATGCCCCAAAAACAATATCCAGTTCACACTGAAGCAATCCACACATTGCACACCAACCAATGATTTACTACACACTGAATTTGAAAATAACTAATTCAATCCCACACACCTTTACCTAACTGAATTAAAATCTGCACTGTTAGGTGTAATCTTCTTTCCAATGTAACCAAGTGAGTGGACTTATTGGCAGATCACTTTTCCAGTAGCTAAAAACTTGAAACATATTTACAAGATAAAACTCAAACTCCACAGGCAACAGATACCTTACATGTGAACTTTAAAAGTTTCATCCTTTGTGGACATATTAGATTTCTAATCATGGGTGAGAGGAAAAAACATATACTTTTGACTACATCTATCAATGAGCCTTGCATAAGCACAACAGTAAGGGAAGCTAACATCTCGAAACGGTGGAATTGGTAACCCAGTGGAATCGCCATATGAAAAAGTGGAGTCGCTAGGTGAAAGCAATGCAACCAATAAAAATGCCTACTCATTTTTCAACAACAAGGAATAAATATAATCTTTATCATTCTCCGGGGAAATATATCTTTGTTACTTTTCTCCCCAACAACGACACCGAATGTTGTACTCGTTCCTCATAGGCAATTCTTGGTTACAAAAACTACGCCAAGAAACCAACTCAAACAATATTTAGGTTCAACCTAGCCCTTGAATGAAAGGGACCTCCCTTAATCGTTATGAGGCCTTGTTTAACGATGTTCATTGTCACTGAACAACATCTTATGAAGCACAATGGCCATATTTATGATTTATTTTGGGTGGTTGATGACGCTAGCACAATCTATGTTCATGAATAAATCCCTCTCTTGCAGAGTCCTTGCTCAAAGTGGCAGCTTCCAGCTTGAAAGAATAACATGATTTTTAAAGAATTTGATAGAATAATATAAGGAAATTCCTAATAATTAAGCAGTCATACTGAATACTTAATCAACTAGGAAAATTTGGAGTGTGTGGAAGACTTCTACCGCCAAACAACACACTCAAGAGATGAAAAAAGGCAACAATTTAAAGATGTGGAGGAGCTATCTCAGACAATCTATCTAATAAACTAATCTCTTTAAATTATTATAAATTTTTTGGGGATTTCAAAGTGATTGAAACTAAATCTATTCTTACCCAGAATCTCCTATGTTACTTTGAAAATGTGCATAAATAAGATATGAAAACACTAGAAAGACATACTAGAAACACAAGTTATGTCATGAACTCGAGCCGGAAGGCTTCAATTAAGAATTTTGTAATCAAAGTTTTACAAAGATGAAAGGTTTTGGCATCAGGAGCCAACCCTTTTACATTACAAATGAAACAATATAGAGAATAAATCTCTCCTAAACTGTTACAATAATTCTAGAATAAAATCCTAAATAATAACTAGAAATAAATTAATATCTCTATTTTATCTGCCAGAAACTTTGAACTGTTCATTAAAATTTGGAATTCGTTCACTGAATGCTGGAAATATGCAAAATGATCCTCAATCTATTGATTTTCTGCTGTTAGGTGTCTTAGGCTGATGATTTGGATTATTTTCAAATCTGAGAATGTCATATGTGAGATTCGATCTTAAACTATTTTCCTATGTACACTTATGTTCTTTAACTACCAATTATTTTTCCTTTTAAATTTGGGATCATTAAAGTAACTCATCAAAGATTTTCCAACTTTCCTTAAGTTCTGAAATTTGCCAAATTCCCTTTTCTCAAGGTCAATTCTGCCACCTAAACACCAACTGTCACACAACACTTTTTCTGCTTTGATATCTCTATTTCTACTTTATTTCTCCCACAAAACTCGTGGAACTTAGGCAACACTTAACTCTTTTTTTCTTTTAATTTCACAGGACATTGGGCTAATGCCTCGCTATACTTTTATGTGGCACCTGGAATGTCTCCTGAAGTAAAAAGAGAATTCCCCTCGAGCTTTACTACAATAAATGTTTCTTCTTTAAAAAACCATGGAGAATGTATCTATTTCTTCACCAAACATTTTCTACAAATTTAAAAGTTGTGCTGCTAACCTTGTTATCTGTTTATGTTCCTTTAAAGACATTCATTGAAGATGATAGCTTGAGACATAGAATGTTTTCAATAATATCAACATTAGGATCATCTTCAATGCTTCCAGGAGTGCCAAAAACTTTAGATTTTGTTCTCACACTCCTTTAAATAACAATAGTTTTATCACTCATCTTCTCTCAGGCAGCTAACCTGTTAATCATATCTTAAACAACTGGGAAGCTATGAAGATATTCTTCATTATTATCAGAAGAAACCACTTTCAACCACACTTTGAATTACCTTATCTTGGTGAGATCTCATGAGAGAATTTCAGGTACCAATTTCTTTTAATGCATTGAAGAACATCTTTGTCTGCATTATAATAATTCTAGCATATCTTACCTTCGTTCAAGAGCTTCTTATGCTCAAGATTTAGCATGCTATTTCTAGATAATGCCATGATAATGCAATTTTTTGTGATGAAAGTGAAACCTTATAGTTTTTTGCTAATCTTTCTTCTGGAAATATTGTGTAGAATGTAAGAAGTCCAAAAGAAATATATTAACAACAACATGATTTCAAACTATGAAAAGATGCACACTCAAAACCTTACATTTTGTTTTAAGCATGGTTCTTCTCCTGCAAATTCACAGATCCCTTTTCCTAGGAAAGGTTTGGCCTGGTTACATGAACATATCAGCAAATTGCTACTACCACCATAGTTACTACCAGCAAAATAATAAATATTTTAGGCACCAAATGAGAAAACTAGTGGCAGTGTGAGTTTGGCCTATGAAATTTTCCATTAGCATCTATTACATTATCTGGATCAGAAACTTCATTATTTGGATTCTCTAGATCAACACCTTCAGTTTCTTGATCTTCTGTTCTCTTGAAGCTTGTAGCCTCCACAATATGTCCCCTATTTTAGCATCCATTTTCTAAGCAATTCACAGAGCTTTAGAAAGGCTTACAGGAGCCATTGTTGCCACAATTTTTACAATGGATGGATGGAGAATTGTTGAGGGTTTCATGGGCCCATGAAGGGAAATCCTGGCTCTTTCCATTCTTACATTGAAAAGCTCCAATTTTTTTAGGCACAATATATTGAAACTAATCATACAAAGCTCATAATACTTCTAATTCTAATGCTTAAGCAATCACCACGCAGGAACCTTCATCATAAATTGTACTGAGGAAAGTTTATGAATGAATAAAGAGATAACAAGGTCCTCAGGCTCCAATCCAATCAGTCATTGATTCCCAACACTCGAACAAAAATTAAATATGTATAATAAACATTTGTAAAACAAGTGTGATGTTCATGGGCCTGGTCTGTCAATGCGCACACTCTGTATAAAGGCATCAAGAACATCAACTTCATCTTGTTGTCTATGTTTTAATACTCTCTTTTCCCATTTCCAAGTATTTTTATACTTCAAAATCATCCTTTTTCCATGAAGTAAAAATACATATTCCATAAGTCACACCTGCACTCATGCGAATTTGGAAGCTAAGAACATAAATTGATTCATTATTTCAAAATAACACATGTTTCTCTGGTAACCTTACCCAAAATCCACCTTGTTCATAGCAAGGTGCAAAGGAAAATCTAATCTTACATTATTTTGATGACCAATAAGTTGTGCTAAATGATATTGTTGATCTACCATGATCATACTATATCATTCTGATGTGATAGGAATGTATTTCTACATGCACATGGATTGAATTTCTTTAAATAGATTTATAAGGGTCATGTCAATGGACCATCTTCTCGAAACATTATGTGATATGCACATGCTTTGTTGTCCACATCTCCATCATTCTAGCCTATTTAATCTCAGTGTCTTTGTGTATTCGAGAAACTTTCTCTTTTGATTCTTGGCTTGATCCACATAGTATGCCAAGGCCTAACAACACCCTAACACATATTTCTGAAGAGTTCATCCTCAACTTTGCTATCAGATTAATGATTCAGTAGCATGGATGGATGGCCATTCGAAAACCTTGTGAGGGGGACACGAATAAAATTAATGAAACCATGTTCTCAATTTGATAGCCTTCCATCAATTCAAACTTGAATAAATGAAGTAATGTTTTTGTTTTTATTTCCATTTTCAGGTAGGCAGAGTCTTTCCCCAAGCAAATCCTTGGCCCAACCTGGACTACTGTGAACTTAAAGGGGAACTGTGGTTGGAAGACACTATCATTATCTAGCCATCTCTTAGGTTTGAAATCCTGAGCATCATTCCCCATATTATTTTCATTCTTACCATTGTATAAGGGATATAATTGATCCCATTCCCCTTTGAAAATTTGTTGCCATCTAGCATAATTTCACTACTCAATGAAGTCTTCTCATTCAATGACACAACTGTATATAAGAATAGGCTTTCACTGATTGTTGTATATAAATAATGCATTTTACTCATCATGTCATGAGTTCGGAACTATGAATATTTATCCAAGTGATCAAAACCATCATGATGGTATATTAAGCTTAGACCCCCTTGTGATCACTCCACTTCTGCCAATTCTTACACTATTTTGTCCTCTGCAGAGGGATTCTTAGATACAAGCTATAATAAACTATGAAAGAGTGACAACAGTGGTATCACGCCCTCATTCTGATTTGCATTTAGGATATTTCTATGTTTCTTTATAATTCCATAAGTGGAATCATCCAAAACCTTAATGTCTTGCTTCAACTTCACCTCAGAACCAAAATTGAAGCATTTCTTGAGCTTCCAAAGAGGGACGAAGTATCGAGAGACAGATAGGGGGTTAGACCTATCAAAATCCGAAGCAAATGGAATGTTTAGAAGAGAGGAAGCCAAAGAACCTATTTAACCCTCAATCCCAGCTCACATATTGAAGAAAATGTCAACCACATGAATAGATCCTACATATTGGCCACCAATTTGTTATTACTATGGGAAATATGTCACTCCAAAATTGTGGCTAAACTGAGGGCATATTTACTGAAGCGGGGGCCATGATTTGGGTACCATTGTAATAATTGGATTGCCTCTCCCCTTGCACATCCAAACCCAAGTCCACATTGATAGCCTGAGAACAGTTGTTGTGAACCATAAGTGGATTTTCGGGAGGGGTCCATAATGGTAAGCAGTTCTTTCCTGGAAATACTGAAATCCTCCAAATGATGCCATATAATCAAAGGTGGTTTTTTGAAACTACCAATTTCGGGACCCACCTCTCTTATCAAGCAAATTTTGAATGAGGGGGTCTGAAAAAAGAATTGGTTGTTTTAATAATTTAAATATATATAAAAAAACTTTATAAAAATATATTATTATACTGTTATAAAATCAAATATATTTAAAATTAAAACTATTGTAAATAATAAATGATTTGAAAATTAGCCAATTTCCAAAATTTTGTACCCTTTTTCACTAGATCCTGTTGTGTGAGAGAAAGTTACAACAGATCCAATCCTCTCAAGAATCTCGAAAGGCCCGCAATACCAAGGTGCCAACTTGGCACATGATCCAATCCTTAAGGATATCTTCTTGGGATTGATGCGTAAGTACACATGCTCCCCAACCTAAAATTCCTTAAATTCCCTATGCTAATTTTCATAACTCTTTTTTCTATCCAGTGTTTCCTTTAGATTCTTCTTCATAAACTACTTTTCCTATTCCATCTCTTCCAACATATCTAGTCCACTTGATACCCTATTCATTGGATCACTCCAAATGATGGGAGTATTAAGCCTCTGCCCATAGAGTGCCTCAAACAGACTCATCCTCAGTGACTCCTGATATCCATTGTTGCAGTCAAACTACACAAGTGGAATATACTTCTCCCAACTCCTCTATTGGTGCATGACATACATCCTCAGCAAATCCTCAAGTATACTATTGACCCTCTGTCTCTGTCCATTTGTCTGCTGATGATAAGATGTACTAAAGGCCAACTTTGTAACCAAACCTGCAAACAACTCCTTTCAAAACTTGGAAATGAACTTGACATATTTGTCTGATTTAATCTTCTTAGGAATACCATACAATCTCACTATCTCCCTGATGAATATCTAAGCTACCATGATGGATGAATTAGTATTATTCACTGGAATGAAGTGAGTTACCTTGCTCAACCTGTCAACTACAACCATAATGGAATCATGCTACTTTGATGTCCTCCAAAAACCTGTAATGAAATCCATGGCAGTGGCCTCCCATTTCCACTCTAGAATCAAAATAGGTTGTAGCAAACCAGTTGAGTGTTTACACTCAACTTCCACATGCTCATAGTCCAAACATCTAGCAACAAACTCTGCCACTTCCTTCTTCAAATTCGGCCAATAATAGAACCTCTTCACAATTGTAAATGTGTTATAATATCCCAAGTGACTTGAATATGGCTTGACATGAAACTCCCTCAAGATAAGCTTCATGCACTCACTTTCATCTAGCACATAGATCCTATCCCTAAATCTCACCAAGACATCTGTCGTGAGATGATAATCATGTTAAAAATAGAATTGGCAATTAAATTGTAATTATATTTTCATAGAAACTTGTAGCAGTTAAGTAAGTTAAGTTGACTTTGTTGGCTTAGTAAGTTCGAGTTGGAAGTCTATCTAGAGTCATGTAGAGTGATCCCTAAATTTTAGGGGGCCAGGTTGAGTCTTAGTGAGTTGTGATTATTTAATTCATTTTAACTGAATTAAATTCAGTTAAACTAGTTCTAATTGTGTTACATAGTATTTTGTCACACCTCCTGTTCACTTCCTATCCATATCCAAAAGTGCCAAAAAATTGACTACTATGCAACATATCCATCATGATATATAGACCAAAGCCTCCCTAAAGAATCAAAGGAAAACTTCCCTAAACCCATTCTAAAGAAGGTTGCCTAAAAACACAATTTTTGGCATCAATGCATTTTGCTCCACTACCTGCCCATGTTGATCACAGGTTGCTCAGTTATACACTCGCACTGACAATGCAGGTTTTCATAGGAAAACTCGCACTAAACTTCTTTTGACAGGTTTTCCCAAAATGGAGGAGAAGCTTTGTACACTAGAACCTTCAACAACAACGAGCTGGATATTGGTTATTGTTGATATGTTCGAGCTCTCTCATTTGGGCCTTCCTCCCTCTTTTGTGGATCCCTAAGTCCCTCTCCCTTCCTATAAACTCATTCCCTTCCATCCCCAAATGGTTGGTCATTGATTTTTGCATCCCTATGCTGAGAGTATGCTTACATGCTACCCATTCTAGGTTGGAGAAGGAGTGCTTGAAGAATCTTTTCTTGGACTTGGACATCCACCAAAAGGAGGTCCCCAACATTGTAGAGTCTGAAGATTGTCCTACTATTTTATCCCTTTTTCCTAATGATCCTCCCTTTTTCCTATATATTTACCACCTAAATAAAGCCATATTTACCAAGTTTTGATGAAGGTATGCAATATTATGTCTTCTTGTTCATATTTAACTTCATACCTTATTGTTTTGTTAAAGTTGCAATTGGCTACCGAATCAGTCTATTTCCGTAGCTAATCCAAGCTTCCATAGTTGTCTCCATTGTTCACAAGGTTCCAGAGTTCCAGGCTAGCAATGAAGGGTGTGGATGTGTTGGGTCCCTATAATACTAGTGATTACCCCATTAATATTGTAGTTGTACCCCTTATTAATATTGTTGTGCACCTACTGTCCCCATATTGTTATTACTGTGCCCCATAGAATCCCTCTATTGTAATTTTTGTGACTCCTTAGACTCCTTAGGTCGGCTGGCTTATATTGTGACTCCTTAGACTCCTATATATAGAAACGAGGTTTTATCATTTGAATCATCCAAGAATTGTTCATTTATGTAATGTAAAGGAGGTTGCCCCCTCGAAGACGCTGAATTCTAAGGCGTTGATCTATCTTTTCTATCTTTTCTTCAGCTGGTTTCATAATAGGATGGATAAAGGATGGTTCCCTCGTGGATCCCTTCCTATCCCCTTGAAATTGTTTGCTAAGAGAATAACAGGAGATCACGATCAAACTCCAAGTCAACCATCGGATTAATGAAGAACAGAACTCGAGATCGGTTGAGACCTTATCGGTTTTCTTTCGGAATAGAAAAATGATGGTTTAGTGATATAAGTTTAGATAGGATAGAGATATTAGGCTTGAATTATTCATACAGTTATTCCAAGGGACCTGCTATAAAACTTATGGTTGCATTGTGATTTGGGTGTGTGCTGAATGATATAATTGTGAACAATTTGTGAATTTCGTGTGAATAGAATTGGTTTTTGTGTGCAAGCGTTGTGTTGATTGGAAGCTTTGAACTACTATGTGGAGGGCCCCTACAAATAGTGGCAGGTTTTAATCAATTGCAATGTGATTTCCTTTAATTATTCAATTACTTTGTTTTGTGTGACAATGCAGCATAATGATTTCACTAGCGAGTTGTTATTTGCATGAGAACTTTAATTTTCTTTATACCTGGTACAGTATGGTCCTTTCCTTCGCTTATTATCCAGAATAATAGAAGTGTGTTCAATTCATAATATAGATGTTGCTTGGGTTATCTTGTTTGAGCGAAAATTGAATAAGTAAAAGAGTGAGAAGTTCTCTCCTAAACAATTGAGTTCAAACAGTATTTCTTCATAGCTGAAAGAATAAGTTTCTTTTTGCACTTAGAGAACTAGAAGCTACAACATAAAGATCCAGGAACAAAAATCCCAAAATAACTAATACAAGTAGAACCACTCTCACATCATCTACAAACTAATTGGATAGAGATTAATTCCTAGGAAACTTAACCAACATCCCTAAGAATTATGACATTAATATAATTGAAAAACACCACCTCCATCTTAAGTTTAGATCTCAACAATTACATAACAACCTAATGAGTAACTTCTACGCACATATTGTGCACCTGTACTTCATCAGTCTATGCACCTTGGTTGATAATTTATGATTGGCAATTCAAAGACATTGAATTGACTAAACATTTTGGCATCGTTGCGGGGGAAGTACAATTAGAAGTTTAAAAAAAAAACATCATTAATTTAAAACATGACATGCATAGGGATAGAGACTCTAGGGGTAGATTTGTAGGACGAGGAAGAAGTTTAATTCCCATAAATCCATTCACTTCACCACGATTTCAAGATTCCACACCACCTACTCAAACTCAAATTCCATTTAGAGGTCGACAAAGACTTCCTAAAGTCTCAAGATCATAAATTCAATCCAGAACTTCACCTACTTCTTCTATTGAGGCTGTTATTGAAGAAAATCCTACATCCCCAACTACAGGAGTAATATTTCTATCCCCCACTACTGAACAAATTTTGGGAGAAGAATTAGAAATTCCTAGTGAAGAAGAAGAATTGGAAACTTATTCTGAGCAACCATTGATAGAGGAACCAGAAAGATTAGAAGAACGCTATATTATCTCTGAAGAATCTATCATGGCTAAAGAAGGGAAGGAGAAGTACACAATGTCCATGGCAAAGAAGATAGGATTGGAAGAAGAGGAAGAGAAAGAGGTAGAGGTAGAGGAGGGGGTAGAAGTAGAGGAAATAAAGATCCTTCAAGATTCCCTATTCTTGATGAAGATACAGCCCTCACAATGAAGAATATATCACCCTCAATTCTCCCTAATTTCCATGGGAAAATAAACAAATGTCCAGAGACATTTCTCTTCGAATTTGAAGTATTATGAAGATCATATGACTATTTGCATGATGCTCAAAAGTAAAAATTGTTCCCTACCACATTAAAAGACTCAGCATTAAAATGGTTCATGAGTCTAGGAGTGCATTCTATAACAACATAGGGACAAATGAAAGAGGATTTCTTAGTAAAATATAGAGATTATTGTATGCCTAGTAACCTTAAAGATGAAGCCTTCAAAATGACATGAAAAGAAGATGAAAATCTTGAAGACTTGGTAGAAAGGTTTGTTTATAATGTTAAAAGATCAAAAATGAATAATTTGGATGAAAAAACCTTAAAAGCTTTTTTACTCAGAGCCATTAAAGATGAATGGATCGATCTCCTTAACCTAATTGGAACAGGAGATATTTCCCAACTACAATTTCCAGATTTTTGTGATTTATGTATACATATCTCAAGGGGTAAAGAAAGAGTTGGAAAGAGTCCTAGAGACCCTCTCTTGTTAAGAATTAACAAGTCTACATCTGGGACAATTAGCAAGGCAGAAATAGGAAATTTGCTTGACACCTTCAAAACAGATATTTTAGGGAGCCTAAGTGGACAGATAGACACCCTTAAAATACAAAACAAGCAAAATTCCGAAAATGATGCATTATCTATATTCTGTCCCAAATGTCGAAAGTAACATTCTCTAAGAGAGTGTCCCTTAGACTCAAAATCCATAGAAACCTGTGTCATATGTGCAGATAATCATGATACAAAGGAATGTCCATCTTTACCAGGTCTTAAGGCTATATTCAATGATGAAGGGATCTCAGAACCAGTAGACCCTCTCTACTTTATAGCCAAAACACCATGGAAAAACCATAAACCAAATCAATCACAAGGATTTAGACCACAACAATTTGCCCAATCTTCACAAAGTAATTGGAATTTAGACTGGCAGCCTTGGGTTCTACCACAGTCACAACCTTGGAATTAAGGATGGAAAAATCCTTATGGAGCCTTTGCTCAATATCAACAACACTCGCCATCTTACCTTCCACCACAATTCTTACCCCCGTCTAATCAAAGTCCTCAAGCTAATCAGTTGTCACAAGTCCCAGTTCAGAATAAAAACCTACAACTTTCCCTACCATTTCCATAAAAATTAAATCAACTACCTACTCAACCACTTCCAAATCCTAATAATAAAATACCACAACAACCAGTGTACATCATGGAGGGTCAGAATCCTAAAACTTATGTAATAACCCCACCAGACCTAAACAATGTCCAATTAAGGTCTAGAAGAGTATTACCAAGAAAACCTCCTGTTGTCATTCAAAGAACAAAATCTCATCTTCAAAAATACAAAAATCAATTGGAAGAAGAGGAGACTTATCTCCCTCAAAAAGAAAATAAACAAACAGAATAAATTCCAATAGATGCTTCTATCATAGAACAACCCTCGATATCAATTAAACCACCTTTCCCCAAAAGGTTGAAAATCAATGAAGGAGTAGAGAAACAAATTATCTTGCTTGATTACAATATGATGGATGAATTGAAAAATGTTTGTATTAAAATTCCTTTATTACAAGCCATAAAAGAAATACCAATTTTTCCAAAAACAATTAAGGAATTAAGTACACAACAATCAGGGAGAAGAAGAAAAAATATAAAAAGAATTCAGTTAGTCAAAAAAATTGTAGACATTATGATGGGAAAGATGAAAATTTAAAAATATTTAGACCCAAGAAGCCCCATTGTAAAAATTCACATCAATGGAACTAAATACCAAACACACTAATTGATCTAGGAGCAGCCATAAACATAACGAGCAAATAAGTTATGGACACACTTAGGCTTCCTAACCTTCAATACACACCAACCTTATTGCAATTAGCATATAGATCTGTCATTAAACCAGATGGTGTGTTAGAAGATGTTTGTGTATCTTTAGATTCTTGGGAATATTCTATTGATTTCATGGTCTTAACACCCAAGAATAATCTAGGAGGACATCCATTAATTCTAGGAAGGCCTTGCTTGGCTACAACTGATGTTCTTATCGGCTATAGACCAATCATGTTAGGATATTCTGACACATAGGAAATAGTTGAGTATAACTTGGTCTAGTGTAGAGTTAGGCAAAGTGTGTTTCTTTATTATGTACTTTTATAACTTACAATCCAACGGTGATGATATGTAGTCATCTGTTGGTTGGTTCTCTCCTTGGTATTATCGACACTTGATCTGTAGCTTAACACCTGGTTGGTCCATGATCTCTATTTAAAGAGCATGCAGGTTCATTTTTAGGGTAACCATTCATGAGAGAAGCTTATGTAAATTTTCATTATTTTATTAATAAATTTCCTGAAGTGGTTGTGTTGGCTCATGCCATGGATTGTTTCCCTCTTTGAGGGTTTTAACCACATCAAGAATATTGGTGTATTGATATGTGATATATTTGTGAGTAGTTTCCTTTGGTGTTCTATCTCAAGAACTTACCCTGTAAATTCCTAAATGATATCAGAGCTATTTAAGGGTGGCATCCATTGGTGATCCAAATATGAAGCCGGTAGAACTGCATCCGATTGTCATTTCCTAGATCTATTGTTTCTGACTGCTTTCAGGGCAAGAGGACTGCTCTATTATGTTAGGAGCATCTGTTCCAGTGATGAACCCCTTTCATTTGATGTGAAAAGGTTTCTGGTAGCCCTAGCTATATCATTTTTAAGATCTGGAGGCATAGTGTCTATTTGCAGTTTTTATTTATTTTCTCTCTATTTATTTCAGTTTATTTAGCTCTCTATTTTTTTATTACCAAATCTATACCTTTCATTTCCACGTATGCTCTTTTCTTTGCAACTCTGTGTGATCTGGGCAAATCAGAAACAAAAAGGAAGGATTTTTCTCATGCGTATGCTCTTTTCCACAGCGCCTTAGTGTGATCTCGAAAAGTCATAAACTTTGAGGAAAATTTTTAGTTTTCGGGTAAAGCTAACTTCAAACTAGAAGGTTTGTTTTTTTTTTGTATGTCCATGTTGGGTTTTGTGGTTTTTTGTTTTGTAAGAAAAAAAGAGAGATTTTCTCAAATAAGCACGCACCCCAAAGCTTCAGTGACTAAAAAAAAAACCCTTCCTCTTTTCCAAAAATTGCTAACCTTTTAAACTAGCTCACTTGGTCCAAAGCTACTT